>JAGFPH010008392.1:41870-55927 GCA_018207615.1 Philaenus spumarius
TGTATAGTATTACTCAATGTTAAAGCCTCTGCTGTTTATATGAGATAATTGAAGATTTATTGAAATTGATGAATGTTTGTTATGAATTGAAGTAAACTATATTCTAGTAAATGTAGTCAAAATTTAATAAAAACTTTCAAATATAATATAATTGTCAGATCAATGATATATTTAATAAAATCGTTTAACCAGAATTAAATAGAGGATTAAAGGACCTATATTTTGCTATAATTAAAACTATTTTATGATTATTTCTTATTTCAAAAGAGGATTTAGTAAACAGAATAGACGCATGTGATAATAATGCGCGTTTAGAAGAAAAAGTTCTGAGTTTATCTTATCTTAACCACATCTATATATTATATGCAGTATATGTAGAACGACAAAAAAGATTAACTTTAAATTTGGAATAAAAAATTTAGATTATATAATATAAATAGCAATATTTTAGTCAATATATGTAGCTTAAAAATACGATACTGTGTTTAGTACGTGTAATTTAGTACTGCTTCGTTTTTAAAATATAATGAAATATTTGCCTAAAAAAATGTGTAGGCCTAATGTTTTCCTTATTTCGTTAGCGGGAATCCAGGTAGTTATATAAAATTACACAAAATAAAGAAAGAACTTAAATTCCTTTCTAAATTACCTCTATATATATATATATATTGCAACGACGCACGAGTTGCACGACGCTGGGGGAGGAAGTTTGTTTTCCTTTTGTCCCCGCGTTGCGACGTCAACCCTGCAACGACAGACCTTTTTTATGACGTTCGGGAGCCACCTCTGCAATGTAGCCCCGACGCTTGTCTGTCTGTAGGATTTCCCTACTTTGTTACAGAATAAAGAGATTATATCACCTACTGGAAGTTTAAGGCAAATTAATTTTAATAGCCTAGGTGATATAACTCTGGTTAAGATAACTATGCCTATAGTCACCTTAAATAAAAATATTTTATTAAATTCCTTCCAGTTATTCAAGTTACTATTAACTTTATATTTGCTCAGCTCAGTAATTAATATTATATTTATTTGACAATCTCTGAGGAGTGAGAACAGTGGAACTTTACCTAGAATAATTAAATTATTTGTGCTTTGTGAAATTTCGTTGGAAATGCCAACTTTGCGTTTCCGCCCTTCAATATTGATCATACACTGAAAACAACTTATCATATATGATACTTAGATAATAGGAATTTCTTGAACAAGGTAAATTAATTATATTAATTGAAATCAAAAGAAAATTTATTCAATAAAAAACTCAAAATACTCTGTGGTTCTTTCCACTACAAAAACATAAATTTTAAACTAAATTTACTATTTACATAAATTTTAACTCTTTTAGGTAGAACCATTTATTATTCATTTATACTTAATTATTCCTTCCTTTTTAATATTTATTATTTAATTATTTAATTATGAAAATGATTTTATATATTTAATTTACAAGAT
The DNA here is from genome assembly GCA_018207615.1 of Philaenus spumarius. Taxonomy (NCBI): domain Eukaryota; kingdom Metazoa; phylum Arthropoda; class Insecta; order Hemiptera; family Aphrophoridae; genus Philaenus; species Philaenus spumarius. The sequence goes on from JAGFPH010008392.1 coordinate 43,323, forward strand.
TAATAATTTTATATTTTGAAAAACCTAATTTTTTATCTCAACCCAGTATCAATAATTATTTAAATTTAACTCAGGCAATATTTTAATAAGGGATATCGTAACTTTTCTGACAGACCTTTTATTACTGCGACCCTGGACTCTGAACACCTTTCCCAAGAATGTTGATGGAAATACAGCTTCCCTGAAGTCCGGTTATCGTTGGTGCGGTTGAACGTCTCTCGTGGTCTCAGCTTTTGCCTGGTTTGACTTTCCCTGATGTCTTCTAACGCCTTCCCTGATTTGGTTTAACGCCTTCCCTGATTTGGTTTCCGCTTCTTATTCCAGTAGTCCTTCAAAGTCCATGTGCGGTTCCAGTTATTGTCATTACATCAGTCCTGTGATTCTTGTAGACTACGTCATTTATAGATTTTTTGACGCACCCGCTATATAATTAACTATAGCGTAATTCACTCAAACTGTTCAATCGTTTTTTCACTGTCTGTAATACTAACTGATTTTACACTGTCTTTGTTCATTTAACTCGTATTTACGTTTGATAAAATCTTAATGAAAACTGTTACTTGAAATATTATATCGCATAATATTATAATTAATTAAAATGTTCACTGTTTGATTGATACATATCTTACTGCTGTCTTTATAAAACACTGCTTCTAAGTACGTTACTATAACATCGCAGATCCGTCTAACAACGTCGATCTAATGAAAAAACTCAAAGGGTGAGAGAGCGATTCCAGATTCCAGATAGAGCGATAGATCGTTAGCTAGCTGCGCGGCTCCCGCTGTACTCCACTTATATAGCCTCCTTTGCCGCCTTCCGAGTACCAACTGCCTTTCTTATTTTTCCATTCCTTGTTCGATATCTTGCCATGCAACTTGCATTGATTTCTTTAAGTTTTAGGTTGGTACTACCCCCACTAACTTCTTCGTTAGGCCTTGCCATCAGCTAATCTAGATCTCCCCTCCTAACATTTTCTCCTATTGTCTTACGTATTTTCCTCGTAGTTTTCCTTTAACTGCTTTTATGAACTTGCGGTTTTCGTAATCGTATTCCTGATACATTTTCCTTTCTTCTCAAACTTGAGTGATGGTCGTACTACGTTTGGTTCGCTTATGGCGCTGTCTCGCGTATTCCGCGGTTTTTCCTCGCGAAAACTTTTCTGGTTTTGAAGGAAAATCTTTTTTCTTTTTTCTTCTATGTTGGTTATTATTTTATGATATCTTAGCCAAAATTTCCATTCTGTCCGAAGATTTTTCTTCTGTTTTTGGGACTTGCAAAATTTTCCAAATTTAACATTTACTTTTGAATTTGCATTTTAACTTTAAAATTGATACTTTCGATTGAGATTTACAATTTTATACCCTTACTACCTTCTTAACACTAGGTTATTATTTTTACCACCTTTTTCATTCTATTTTTAGCAATATATAGGTATGAACTTTCTCACCTATTATTTTAATTAATTAACAATTTATAAACTTTTTATCTTATAAAACTTTTACTTCTTTACAACTTGTTTACTTTTTCATTTTCCCTTTTTCATTTTTTATGGTGCTTTTTCACCTTCAAACTTTAACAATTATCTCTAACTTTTAAAATACCAAAAATTCCTTAATTTGTTATTTAACATTTTTTATACAATTTTTCTTACGCTTTTCAAAAATATCTTTTTCATTTAATTTTGATGAAATTTGAGAATTTCTTATAACTTTAACTCTTTATAACTTTAACATTTTTTATTTTACAAAATTGTGACTTCCATGAACAATGTTTCCACCTCCCGTGTTTCACATTTACCCATAAAATTCATCAATTTTATACTTTTATTTAACCCCTTATTCCTGTATAAAAACAACTAATTTTTCTAAGTCTTTCAGGCAACTTGAAACAAGTTCCTGGACAAAAGTCCATCTCTGTTGACACAGTACAGTTGGCCGGGACTTGTCGTATTCTAATCTAGTTAAGTATAGGGTGTACCTCAACTTCTGCTATGAAATCTTGATTTTTGCAGTTTTACAACAAAACTCAATTTTTCACGCATTGCATAAGGTTTATCCGTTGCAATATATACATATGATTTGTATTTATGTTTAATATTAAGGCTAGTTTGATTGTGGAAAACGACGGGAGTGTTCTAGTAGTACATAATTAAACCGTATAAGTTTTGAAATTTGAAATTTTGAAAAAAAAATGTATATGAATAAAACTTGTAATCACTTCCTAGTTTATAATATATTAGACAAACAGTTTTTTCACTATCCAATCTAAATTATACACATAGGTATAATTCTATCCTAAGATTAATTCTAAGCCTGAATAAAATATTATGGTTTGACACGGTATTATCTAGTACGCCTTTCGATGCATATGAAAACAAAATTACAAGAGTTTCAAGCGAGGGGTTACTCTTGCTGTTGCATTATTCAACAACAGTGTCTGCAGGGATATGTGAACTACATAGTTACTTTAGAAATACCACTTCTATTTATTTGTAGCAATATTTAGATAGAAGATTTATTAATTGTATCATTTATGATTCTTTATCTTTTACCTGTTAACAAAAATGTTTTATATAAGTAATGTGTAATATACACTGTTATTATTAATAAAGTAAGTTTTAATATAAAGATTTTTATTATAAATTACAAGGTTTTATTTTATGAGCAATGTTGAGAACATACGTTTAACATGTGAGAAATTTCTATAGATATGTATGAATAAAATATATAACAAATTATAAAAGAATCGGTTTAGGAATTTTAAATTCTAATATAGTGCTAAAGTTTAAATAAATTATTCGTAAACTCATACAAACTAGCCTAATATATTGTAATTTAAAAGTCAGAAATTTAACAGCAGCTGTTCTATAATGATAAAATGTAATAACAGTTGTAATTTATTTGCATATACCTTCAAATTACTGTATGGTTTTAAATTTACAAAACTGATATTTAAATCTATAACAAAATAACCAAAGTATGCAATTTTAACATTAAAATGAAAGTGTGTTACAGATTTGTACAATTAAATACATAAATTTATACAAAATAGGTTTTTATAAGACAAATGAAACTATGCTTATTTATAAACTGTAAAGCAATAACTTGTATTAGGTATATTTCTTGTTTTATTTCTGTATTATTACAAACCGAAGTGCAACACAGTCGCGTATTTGGGAACCTTATTACCGGCTGTAAATTTACCTTCGCTATAAGATGAGTCTCTGACTTTGTTAGACTAAAGACATTATGACAAAAATTATAAAGTAGTTAATTTACTCTATTTTTTTAAAGGTGTTAATAGGCTACTTGTAACATTGGTAACAGACCCATGGTAAATTATCAAAAAACACTTAATATTCTTTGATATAATTTTAGGCCATCATTCAGGAGAGTAATACAAACTAAAACTCAGTCGATGTTTCTTTTCTGATTCTACGTAAAACGTTAAGATCTTTTATAAGCCTAATGGTTTATTAGCTTTATTAGCTTCAAAGAAATAAAGTATTGTTAAACAAGAATTTAGTAGCTTTCAGAGCTCTACTGTCCAAATTTAAAACAGTTAAACATAATTAAAACTAGGAGCATGGAATAGCATATTGTGTAAGAGATACGCCTACACCAGATTTAAAACGTAACAATGTGTAATTAATTGTTAAGAATGCTATGTTTCATAGGAAATTAAACAATATTATAGTTAATTAATTAATAATATATGATAGGGAAAGTGGAAAGCCCAGTGTGTCCATATGGCGATTCCGGTTGGACGATGTTGAGCGCCCGTTTTTCTTCTGTGCCAGATGGGCGGAAGGAAGACGGGACATCGAAGAAAGGAATGGCTTGCTTACATCGGCCAATATTGTAACAAATATTCTAATAAGCTAGTACTCTTGGAACCAGTCTCAGCACTATGCCGAACGTATTCTACAGCAAAAAATTTGAGAAGCCATGGTATAAAACTGTCTCCAGACAGTAAGGAAACGAAGAAGCCTGTTATGGTTATTAAAGGCACCCACTCTGCAAGTAATGCTTATAGCGGTCCCAGAGTGGAGGAACTGCCTGTACAGGAAATGGAGGTTAGAGTTTAGTGAAACGGTTTGGGGGAACGGATGAACCGGGAGTTCCATACACCAGGGGACACGTGCTCCGTGATGGTGCCTAATGCATTCCACCTCCATAAGGAAAAAAATTAATAATATATGACTTAATACAAAATAATTAATAATACTGTACATATAATAATAATTATAATAATACCGATGTTTACATCCGTGTAATGTTTGATTAACACTTACTTTATTAAAGAAACGGTTTTGGAATGTTATCTACGAGGTAAATGTGTGATGAAAGCAGCAACAATACACGGCAAATGTAAATTAATTAAAACTATGTGTTTCAGTTTTAAATTAAATTGGATTGAAAACGTTTTAAAACAAACTTAATAAAATCTAATAACATTCGTGTACATTGTTCTTGTGCATTTCATTGGATTTAATTTAAATATATTGGACAAAGCCATGTTTCTATTGTATAGACTAATAATATACTATTTACATAAAGCAATATATATTTATATCTCATCAAATTACAATTTTAAGTTAAAAATACAAGTCCCGATTAACTGAAGGATAATAATTATTTGATTACTAAAATGCAAGTATGCACATGTATATATTACTATTTATAAACACCAATAAATCATAACATTGGAATACAAAACCGTATATCTATAATTTTACTAAAATAACAATATTAATGCATGTTGTAAACAAAAAGCAGTATTGATTTGTAAGTTTTAAAAGTCAGTTACAGTAACGAGAGCGTCGGTAGTTAAAAGATTTAACCTGTGAACTTTAAATTCAATTGACCTTTTGCAAATAAAACTGAAACAGAATTCGAGAACGTGGAAAATAATTAGATCGGAGTCTTATTTCTTACAGCCATTGGCAAATTTAATCAAATTACCGCCGTATTTAATGAACTAAAAGTGTGCACGTTGAGAACATCTTCTAGGAATGGAAAAGTGAAGAGTACAAAGCAATGTTGCAATTCCTGTACCACTTTATTGCCATTTACATTTTAGTATTATAACTTTGTATTTCTCAAAATTTCAAAATGAGAGATATCAAATTGTTGTACTACTAATATACAATGTGGTAATATCTTACTTCTCTATTGTATCCGGCAGTTATTTTGTATATGGCAATCATATAAGTACAAGTTTTATGTACGATGACAATATCATTAGTTATTAAAATCTGAGGGGATCATGCAAATAACTCAAACTATTATACAAAATTGCTAAGTATATTTGAAAATTTCGTGTTTAAACCTTAGTCATTTAAAAATATTTATATTTTATGTCATTTTATATTTATGTGTATTTGACTTTAAAATATGTGTCATATTACAAATTAACATAAACAAAAATTTTTAGAAGTCAAAATGTAACCTGGAAATAAATAATACAACTAAAATAATGTAACTAAAAGTTACACTGTTGTAAACTTAATAAATCGTAACTTTCTATACTACCTTACTTTATTAAATTTGGTATAATCTGAAGGAAATATTTATTAAAGTTATTTTGTACTAAAAATTTGTGAGAATTTATTATTTTAGATGCGTTTAGTAACAACATTAATGGTTTATAAAGTATAAAGGAAAAATGTAAAGCTTACATAAATTTTGATGTTTCTTAATCAAATCCCAATCAAAAAGTAATTGCAATGCAGGTCCGGTTAAAGATAAGAAATAATTTAATAAAACAGATAACATAAAAAAAATTATATCAATAACATTTTTTCCTAAACACTCTAAGTACAAACGTAACTACTATGCAGATTTAACAACTATTGTAAAAATAAACAAATAGAAGAACTATTATTTCAAGACAATATAAAGAATTGACAAATATGGAAGAATTTTTAAATTATTTGTTCCTGCTGGTGAAAACTGAATGTAAAAAGTATTAAGTACATATTTATATAGAGTTCATCCCCGTAATTCCTTATATTATATCTGGCAAGTATTATTGAAACTAATTTACAAATGTCATCGTTACTTATCAAGATGTGGGCAAAAATCTTGTAATATAATGTAATAACTTATGTGTTTTTGTTTTAACTATGAAGGTAAACAAGCCTATATGAACCTCTTCAGAATGGGCTAAAACTCAGATTCCATAAATAGGATGATAAAAAAACTTTTTTTCATTTCATATGTAAAGGATTTGTCTTAACATTTTCTCCTTAAGTTAATCCAAACAGTTTATTTCTTTTGGAAAAACAAAAACTTTCAAACATCAGAATTAATCTGTTAATATATTTTTAAATGGTTTAAAATTGGTTCAGGTGTTAAAAATAAAATGAAGACTTATATATTGATGACCAGAAACTTTGAGGTAAACGATTTGACATATACCGTCGCAACCAGTAGTCCATCTGTATTATCAAATGATTTCCTTTCATTAAGCATAGATTAATTAACGTAATATATTATATGCGTTATGTTACAAATCTTTTCTGGAATTGCACATAGTTTCGTGCATATCAGTTATGCCGAATGCAGACTCGTTAAAATCAATAGGGTTTCAACCTAAAGTATAGGCTGTGACATTCATACGGCCATTAAAATGATTTTCAAGTATTTAAGTCCATTCAAACCCAAACCAGCCACTGATTTAGAAAAATGTCAAGTGTTATTACTACCAGAATATGACACTAAACAGAAACGAACATTAGCAACAAGTACAACGATTGACGCAGCAGTTAGGGGAATCCCATCAAAGTATTTAAACCACCAATAAAAGATACTTCAGTGTCTTTAGCTCTTTCAAAAAATGTTATAAGTAAAAGGTTATGCTGTTAAAAAAAGTAAAATACTTAGAAATACATAAGAAAACTTATCCCGTATTTTTTTTTAAATCAACAAATTTTTAAAAGTACAAAAACCGACGGAGTTTGCATGCACAAAATTTGTTTTTAAAAGACAAAATGACATATACTCAAATTACACGGCCAACTCACGGTTAACCAAAATGTATAAATATGTAAACTGTAAAACCTAGATGGTTAAATTCATTATAATATCTTAGCAAATAAAAAAGTATATATATTTAAAAAATACTTTTATCTGAAAAACCCTGTATTAAAAAAATATGTTTAGTTCCTAAACGATAGATGTTTGAAGCACAGCGTAAACTTTAGGGCGGAAACCCTTTGAATTGAAATAGTCTGCTTTTAGCTTGACAAACAGGCACACGATTGTTTGCAATTCTAGAAATATTACGGAACATAGCGGTGTCCTTGAAACCAATAAAAGATAATATTACGGTTGAAAGCTGGACACACTGTGAGTTATGAAGTTAAAGAGATATTACAATTTCAAAGAGAATTCTGTAGGTAGCTCTTAATTAAAAGCTTTCCTTTAATGTATCCGTTATCTTCCTACGCCAACTAGATTATATTACATTGAATGTGGAACTTTGGTCTAACCAATATACCGTCTGTTATTAGGAAGTTTTTTTCAAAACAAATTTGCTTGAATTTTCGTTATTTGTAAGGAGACCAAACCTTGACAATATTCACTATCAATATTATTTTGTCTCAATTTTAATGTAAAATAGCAGGGGTAGGAGTTTGTTTTGTAAAAGAAATCCAATTAAGAACTGCAACCGAATCTGTGAAAAACTGGAACACGATCTCACCAATACAACATGCTGTGTCAGTTAATGAACTCAGGATACATTTGTATTTAGCAATTTATAACTATTTCAGGTATACTTTTACATTTTAAAACTATTAAACAAAGTTCCTGGGAAACTAGAAACAAAAAAGGCTACACAAAGCGGAACTGAAAAATATTTTTAATTTATCAAATGAAGGTCTTCTAAAGCTTACACAGTGAATATAAAACGTATAAATGAAATTTAGTTGAAGTTGAAATAATTGCATAAAACAGTAATTAGTTTTACATTGTTATTGTTGTATGCATATAGATGTTAGTAGCCAAGTTTGTATGATAGTACTCAACTTTGTAGCGCCGTATTAGAAATCTTCTTGAACATTACTACCTTACATGGTCCACATTTGAATCTACTTGAACCAGTCGAAACTGTTAAATAAAATAAATACCATTCAGACATTAAGAGGCATATATAGTTAACATTGTCCTTTTGTTATAAATACATTTATAATTCATAATGTGCATAATTCCCTAGCGGCAAAAACATTCCTGTGTTAGGTAAAGTAAATTTTTTAGTAATAATTTATTGTTTAAATTCCTCTTAGTAATTAACATTTTCTTCCAACAGTTTGATTTACAAAAGGGTAATTTTTCCAAGTAAACAAGTATTTCGCTATTTATCGTGATAACGTGACGCTAATTTGTTGTTGTACCATCCTCAAAGGGAACAAACAAAATGGAAAGCGTACTGAGTCAAAAATGGGTGGTACATACATAAAAAAAAAAACAAAGATGATAAATCCTTCTAAGAATAATAATCTGTAGCCTTACCTTATTTTGGAAAGTTTTTTAAGAAACACCTGAATTAGCTATTCACAGGAAATGCCAAACAAATACAATTCACTTAATAAACAATTTGTTTATTAAAATATTATTTTAAATTAAAATACAAAAAATTATACGCCCTTAAATAATAAAAATCTTAAATTGACATGCCCTTAAGTACAATTGATTTTCAAAGAAAATATTTACAATATATATATATTAATTAATTATGTTCAAAAAAAAACCCTCCCTGTTTACAATAAAAAAAATACAAAATTACGAACTAGTAGTGTTTACAAATTTACAAAATTGAATACATTCACCATGGATTTGATAATAATTTTATATCTATGGCCAAACTTAATACTAGGTAAAAATTAATTAATAAAAAAAAATTATGAGACGTCTCTCTATAAAAAAAGGTATGTAAATTTTCTAATATAGAGCCCTTAGGGCTAAGGTCCGAAATATGCTATAGCTGCACCTCCCAATTATTATTATAAAAAATATTATTGTAGCCTTTTTCAACTATGTAAGCCTTTATTAATTTGATATCATTTTTAAAGTAACAGACAGTTCAAAATTCTAGCAACACTCAGAAATGTTTTCATAATAGCTGGTTGTTATTGTTCCGAAGATAGAAGACAAAACTTGTAGGATGTTAAACCCATGTGATACTTAAACCAGTGATGTTCACTATAAGAAAAAAAACACATGTTTTAGTACATGGCTAAACACATATATAAAGTTGCATAACTATTTCATGTATGAAACTGTAATTTAACCTCGTGTATAGAACTGTATTGTATTTATAGGCTTACAAAGAAATATTTAAAACAGAGCTTTCAATACACACTATTACACCTTTATTAGGCTTAAAAAGGCTTCTAACTCTTATAATGCAAACAGTTTAAGGCTTGTGGCTACGTAAAGTAAAACAGATAGGCTATGTAAAATATAGGCTATGAAAAAAAGAAGTTAAGTTATGACATAAATTTACTCTGCAAGTGTAGATAAATGTTACAGTTAAATTCACACAATACATATTATTATAGCTAACTCAGGGTGTAATTTAGGTTTGAACTTTACCTGGTAGAAGATAGTTGGATATCTTAGCCGGTAGACATGTTTTGTAACGAAATAGGCATTAGACAAGGTCGGACAGATTTGCCTTGAAACGCCATAAAAACACTTTACAAGAATAACTTTAAACAACTCACGAACGCATATTAATAAAACTTGCTACAGATGGTTAAATTTACCAAGTCGGTTTTACATTTAAATAAATTCGGTTCAGACTAAGAGTTGATCGTGTTGTCACTTTCATCTGACATGGTCAAGGCTACGGCAGAAGGATGAATAAGCAAAAAAGAAAATGACCGGCTAGCAAGCCAGGCAGGGAACAGCTGTTGAGTGGCAGACTGGTCTTACGTACAATGTTGCCAACATGAATTGGCCTTGGCGCGCGAATTTAAAGTTACTAGTTTCTTGGATTTACGTTTCTACAAACGCTACATTGTTACATTAAAACAATACAGGAATTACTTTCCACAACAGGTTGACAAGTATGTTTTATCAAAACGATTTTAAAACTAATCTAATTTTGGAACTAACTTAATTTAATGGTCTATACATATTAAGCTATAGACATAGGTGAATAACAGAAACCGAAATAATTTATTCTTTGCCAAGAAATACAAAACTAAAGCACAGTTTACAGAAAAGAATACGAAGTTAGAATAGTTCACATAAACTATAATTCCGTTACATAGTTATTATACAAGGGTGCTGAAAAGTCCGGAGACACCCCTGTAACTATTTAGTGAGTAGAGACAAGCCAAATTCATACAATGTTTATAAGGCTTAAAATATACTTTTTAATGTATAAGGCAACTGTGCCCCCATATCAAAAATTGTAAATTTTGTGGGTTGCTAAAATTGTTTAAATATAGCCCCTATTGTGTTACCCCTGTTTTTAAAGGTACTGATTAAAGAAAACCAACAATCTAAACTAGCGGTATCTATCTTAACCATACTGAAAATGGTAATCTTTTTTATCAATGCTTTTAAAATTGAAGGGTCACACGATAGGGGTCTATATTAACCAAATTTGAGAACCTCAAAAAATTTCTATTTTGAATATGAGGGCAAAGTTGCCCATATATAAAAAGTACAATTTTATGCAATTATAAACGTTTTATTAATTTGGCTTTTCTCTACCCGCTCACTAAACATTTACAGGGCTGTCTCCGGACTTTTCAGCACTTCTGTATTCAAAAGCATTTATAAAGTCAATAGTTTTAATTGTTCACAGACAACTTTACAGCACGTCTGTAGTGTGAGAGATTTATATAATCGACAAATAAAAAGTATCAAAATCTTCGGCGTAAGAATTACGAAAATAAATGTCAACTACTAAGGATTTGATATGTAGGTAGGCGAACTGGTTTAGTTACTCAACATAACTAGTAAAATAAACAAAAGTTATAAAGGAAAATCACGACAGCAAATACCATGCCCTTTAGCAAAGGAATTGTTGTAGAACAGTGGACAGTTTGCGAGGACTGAAGAATCAAGAAAAACCTGAATAGATGTTCGAAGCACAACGTAAACTTCAGAATGGAAATCCCTTGAATTGAAAGAGTTTGCATTTGGAAATTACAAACAGGTACATTGTTATGAAGTAAGGGATCGTAGTGGTGCATTTACATGTTTCAAAAGATATTAATAGGGTATTGGAGACACTGTGAGTCAGAGAAATGTGTGACTTTTCTCTAACCAGTATAATGTTTGTAATAAGGAAGTGTTTGCAAATAAACGATTTTTGAACGAAGAGTTTCCTTGTACTTTTTGCTATGAGGTAAATTTTTGACAATTTACAGGAACTGCTTTATTTTATTTAAAGTAGGAATTTGTTTTTTAAAATAATTATAATTAAAAACTACAACCAAATCTGTGAAAAGAATACTAGAATACGACCACGCCAGTACAATATTCTATGTCAGTTAGTAAACTCAGACAAGGCAAACATTAGTATTTAGTAATTTAAAACTATTTCAGATATAATAAAATGTTTCAGTATAATACATTATCTGAATAACACAGACATTGTAACTAGTTTATTTAAAGAAATACATCAAATGTAATACTAGTAACTAATAACAAACAAGTTGTAAGTATGCTAGTTAATATTTTCTTAATAGAAACGCTGTCTAAACTTCACAAACATTTTCTAAGAAATCAAAATTATGGTGCGATTATAATTACCCTAATGTCATAAATTTGAGTTCAAGTTGATGGTGAAAATTATCTTGTAATTACTTTTTGATTGGTATTTGATTTATAAACATCCAAATTAATGTACGCTTTATATTTTTTCAATTAATAGTTTTTAAATTTGTGTTGTTATTAGTTTATTTGAAATTTGAAGTTTTTAACAAAAGTATTATTTCAAGATATTTTTAATTCTATTTTGTGAGTAACATTTGCTATACAGGTCCATAAATCACCATCCCTGTACATAAATTGCAATGCCCTAACTATATTTAAATTGTATTTGAACATTGCATAGAATTTAAATAATACTTATTAAACAATATAAAAACAAATCATCCTACCCCATATGTTAAAACCCTTGTATTGGCAATTTGACTACCTACAACCAAGATGGCTTTATCCTGCTAAAAGTAACTTAGTCATGTTTTATAGAGATTTATGTCAGAGCTTTGCACAAGGATGCGGAGAGACCTTGTCCGAAAGTTAACAAACTTCCAAGATAGGGTAGATTTAGCAGTAATGCCAAAAAAAAATGTACTTTGTCACTTTCACAGGTTAAGCTACATCAAGTAAGTGATGTCCGTGACTGTTTTTGTGTGCTATTTGCTATATATGTTCCTTCTTCTAAATATGTAATTTTAAGTAATTTGATACTTTTTTTTATAGATTATAGATGAATTAGATATTTTTTACATTACTAAATTTCGGCTATACTGTAGGCGACACTAAACAAAAATAGAATCACTAACAATTCTTCACAACAATTTAACAAGTTAACAATGTGTGAGTTAAATACTCCATTATGATTTGTACTTCAA
>JAGFPH010008394.1:0-19417 GCA_018207615.1 Philaenus spumarius
TCTTTGTTTCCTTTGCACTGTGAATCGCGTAATAAATCATAATAACGTAATGGAAAATTCTAACCACAAGGAACTGATCAGGAAATAATTTCTAACCAAAAAAAAAAAAAAAAAACAATCTTGGGACTACTATAGACAACCATGTATATTATTTTATTTTTTAGATTTCAATTTTAAAAGGGACAAAATAAAAATAATGATCAAATTTCGAATTAAACCAATATAATCAACGATTTATATTGATGAGAGTTTTCACTTCTGTACTGAACCAATACAAGTTTATTTAATGCAACATTAAATTACCATAACATTACCAAAGCAACCAAGTTAGAGAATTTAGACATTTAAAAAAATGAGAAAGCACTCTGTGGATTTTAGAGGTATCATCAAGTACACTAATTTTAAAATCATTGTATAAGTATCCAAGTCACAAAAATAGAATATAAAAAATGTTACCTTGTATCCATCGTGTGACTTCGTTCAGCGTACGTTTATGACGCGTTTCGAAAAATATGTTTCATCATCAGGCAATAAAAGTTGCATTACATACAACAGAAAAACACTCAACTCACAACACAACACACACAATTATGACATGTAATCCGGGTAGTCGTTCGACCGTGACTCTATATAAGAATGCAAACTTTAGGGGATGGTTCTGTGAGTCAAAAGAAAGAAAGAGTGTTGAACAGAGTGTCTATAAAATATTGTCCCTGATTTCACAAGGCTATTCTTAGGTGAAAATTTTTCAATAAACATAACTCTATAAATGCTTGGTTTTCGAATTATTCGCTATTTTTTACTAAACACTTAATTAGCTTCGTAAATAGAAAAATATATTCATCTCAGATTTGGTGTACATATTTGTTACGTAACCTTTTACAAATGTATAAAAAACCAGAATATTCTGTTGTATACGTTAAAAACGGCGGAAATTTAAAATGTTTAATTTTTAATATCTCTAAAACCACTAAGTTTACAAAATAAGTTAGGAAGCAATTTTTTTAATTTCAAACAAACCGGATCTTTAAATTTTCCGAAGTTCTAAAGATTACTGAGTTATCGGCTAAAAACATACTTTTATGGTAGTTTTCTATAATAGTACAGAAACATAAATAGTACAGTTGAAAACTAGCAGTGCTATTCATAAACAAACTAAAAGAATTGTTCAAAATCACGGCCACTGTTTAGAACATCTGCAACCAAGCTCCTCCTGATAGATTTCAGCACTCTTAGGAAAACTCCAGACATTTGCCGAATACTCTCAATACCATTCTCAATGCGTTGCCTGAGATCTTGAATTCAAGCTACATTATGCTCCTGAGGTGCCCCCACAGAACTAAATCAAGGGTATTAAGGTCAGGTAATAATTTAGGCCAATCAATTTTTTTTTTGTATACAGGATGATTTTTAAGTACGGAAACGGCTTTATATTGCGTAACTGAGTCGTACTTGACGGAAGAAGCTTAAGCGAATCTGCATAGTTTTAAAAATCCGACATTTTGGTGGATCTGGAATTTTTGTCCGCCATCTTAGATCGCCTTATGGGATTCAAATTTATGTTTTTAAATAGGATGGTGGTCTTGTGACACGTTATTTCAATGTGAAAATTCAAGACAAAAAACAACGGCGTAAACAGTTTTTCAATAGATGCCTTCGTTTTTTAATTATAAGCATTCAAAGTTGAATTTTTGGAAAATTGTGTTAGCAATATGAAAGGTAAAACACATTGCATAAACCATTTTATTACATTTTTCAATCATAAAGTATCCACAGTAACAACTAAGTTTAATGATGGTAAGACTTTATGTTAATAAGTATGATAATACTAACATGAGTAAATATCCACCCTAAAATGGGCTGGCGGTCCATCCATCATGGACCATGAATCATTGAATGAAACTTTCTCCAGTAAGGTTGGAAGATAGTTGTCAAGAAGTGCAAGTAACGCTTGTCATTAAGAATCTAAGACTTTACTTCTACAGTAAATTTGTGTATTATAGACAACTACCAAGAAATTAATTATGTTCTTAGCAGATACCTCGGTTATCTTTTGAGCTACGAGAAAGGTAAAAAACCCATTTTGTTTGTCATTAACAAATTCACTTTCTTTGTACGCCTTTTTTTTTGTATGGTTAGCGGTTTTAGAAATATTTGACATTACAATTTACATTTAAAAAAAATAAAATATCGTTTAAATGTAACAGGATTTCATATTAATATTTTAAGAGCAGACGGTTTACTCTCTTCATAAAAAGAAGAGACGTGCTTACAATGTGGTTGATTATAGATGCAATTTTAATCCACTAAAGCTGCATTTTCCCCCATATATATCATATAATGGAATGTTAAAGATGTGGGAAAATATTTTACAAATTGTCATTCAAAGAATTAAATGATCGCCATTTTGAAATGAGTAAAGGAAATCAGCTGATAGTTTTTCTCATTTTTTGGTATTTCAGTACTAAATAACGTGCAAAATTTCAACTATGTATCATCCATTCGAAAGTAATTTATCTTTATTTGTAAAAAACAGAAAATGGATGCTATATGGAATAAAAAAGTAATTTCGGACATTTGTTTCTGTTAACTTGTAAATGAACATAGATTAAAGACAACCTGTTTATAAGAGATTTGATGCGTCAAACTAATTTTATTCATAAAACATCGTCCTCCACCTCACCACCTTGAATACCATAAATATTATTTTAATTAAAAACTGTTCAAGCGTATAAAACCAGCAACTACGCAATTAACGCATGTTTCATTAAACACTTCTCAATCGATTAACTATCATCACTTTAACGTTTGCACCATTGCGAATAATCGTGTATATTTAAATGAACTCAAGAAACAATTACGTGTTGACTGAACATAGTGTTTTATAGTCAATAAAATATGACGGTTTGGAAATAAGCGAACGCAAAGTGAATATTTAATATGGTAGTACTGCATGACACCAACACAGGTGCACCTTTATTTTTTGTCCATCCAAGATTTGTACTCTCCTAACCCTTCGGTTAAAGATATTCAGTGTTCCACGCATAGACTCTGGCTACGCGGTGTTTTGGTGTCGTTATGCTGGGTTCCGGGTCACGCGTAGTTAAGGAACCCACTCTCTTACAGCCTAACGCGAAGTGTGAAATGTCATCCGACTTTATCTCCTCTCTGAAGCAAACGTTATTTAGAGAGTGGGAGAAGTGTGAATAACTCCAAGAAATTAAGGATACTGTTCGGCCATGGATATCTTCAAACCAAAAGCGGTCGTTCCTAAACAGTCTTAATTCCCTTTCCATCAAGCACTTTCTTTTAGAGTGGAAAAACTTCAAACGTGTTCGTAAGAGGTTTTGCCTACCAAATTGCATTCAGAGGATGATGGGTGATGACACCCAGACCATTAATATGGTGTTAGCATGTCTCCATCTTTTGAATGTGATTGGTAACATTTAAAAATACTTGTCGTTTTATGCCAACTGTATATTTTACTCATCGTAAATGTCATGTTAGGATTTATTATCTTGTAATTAGGGAATTTCCATAGAAAAGATGAGCTATTGCAGTGACCCTACGGTCGGGAGTAGTATGGTCCCCAGAACACGTTTTGGATGTCATTAAAACTATATATATATATATATATATATATATATATATATATATATATATATGTTTATACGTGTTCGCACTCTATAACTAATTTTAAGTCCGATTTGGTCCAAAATTGGTACACATTTTGGTTGTCTAAGTTGCTCGGACGTGTTTGTTAGCTAAACAACAAGAAGCAAGGTTTTTGAGATTTTTCGTTCCAGAATGAAATTATTTTGGGGTTTTATCCAAAACAATAAATGTGGGATACTATTTGCACATTTTTTACACGACCTTATAGCTCGCTTGGTTCACTCAAGATCTTTTAAAACGTAAAATATCATAAAAGTACGTGGTTTAAATCCATGTGAGGAATTTTACCGATGGCTATCGTCCATGTCGGACGAGTTTGTGCGCTATGAGCGAAGCGAGCTATTCGTAAAAATAGACCGTAAGGTCGAGGTGTAAACTCGCAAAGCGAGTGGGACGAAGGAGCGCTTGAGTCGAAGCTGGAGGCTGAAATGCAAACAAATCTTACTATATATATTACTTAATATATATTACTTATACTTATATATAATATATTTCGTACACATAGGCAGCTATTCAGCCTCTTCGTGAGTAAACCAATTTCAAAAATAGTTGGTTGAAACCGTAAAACATAAACTTAATTTTGTAAATTCGCTCAACTCACGTCAGCGGTTCAGCCGCGTGATCAATAATTTAGTTTTAATTAGAGTTTTATTCATTGTTGTGTAACAGGGGCCTTACACACATTAAATGTTTAATTTTTGTACCTGTGTGTGATTTTAGATACCTCAATTTACTTATTAAATTGAGCAATATGTAAACGATCAGGGTTTTCGCCTTAAAAAAGTACGACGTCGTTTTATTATTTGTGTAAAATCAAAAAGAAAGGTTTCTTCGTCTCTTATCACTCTTTACAGATGTCAACAACTAACCTAAAAGGAAACAAAATAATTGTAAAGTGCAGATATTTTTGGATGTACAACAGAATGTAGTTTAGGTACGTTATTCATGAATCTACAACCGATGTTGACAAAAGCCGAAATAAACTATCTTGCATTCAACACCAGTGAAAATGAATAATCAATCCACCAGAAGGAGTAGTTTGATGGTTTTCACTGCCAACAAATCTTTAATTTGTCTCTGTTTCGTTTAAGTTTAAATATTTATTTTAATTTTAAATAATTAATGTTTTCAATTTGAAATATTCAGTCAGCGCAACCCTGACTGTTTTTTCGTTGTTTATGTAATGGTTACAGATAGGAAACAAACTTAAAATTTTGCATTAAGGATGTGGGACGAAACAGAGTCATACAGTCCTCTTCAATATAACTTGTATTTCGTCGAATTGTGAAGATAATCTTTTGTAATTAGCAGGAAATCGTTCACGAACATCTAAATTATAATTCGTAGGTGACAGAAATTCTAAATTGTACATTTTTATTAAAGATATTTGCTTATTAACAAGATGAAAAACATGACTTCCAGTCGAGTCGAGTCGCTGTAAAACAGCGGGGCGAGTTTTGTTACCATTTAACTATACATTGGAGCTTTCTACAAATTTAAATGTCGTACGCACATGGCGGAAACTAACAATAAAAAAGGCATTAGTGAAAACGAAAGTGTGTAAAGCTATATATACTAGTCGCGCTCGAACGCTTTACCAATGTAATATTATAGACCAGCCTTCTCAAGGTTGGCTCTGCCGGGACCTACGATAACTTTCATTAGAAATCATCAACGAAAATAATCTAGTACCGATTTTAAAATGCAGTTCATGTGAAAACACTGGCTTAAGACCTGTTAAAAAGATTGTTTGGATTTTTTCCAACATTCTGCTTAACAATTACGGTACTAATCAGTAATTAAAGATAATATTGTTAAGAATAAACAATCAGACAAACGAAAAGTAAAAAAGCTGTCAGTAGAAAAGTAGTACATCTTTCATTTGTCAACATTCATTGTAAATTAAAAAGATAACGATTTTCATAAAAGATACAAAATTGTCTTGTACTTACCCAAAACCTCTAATTAATTGGTTTTAAACTATGCTAGTTATTTATCCCGTAGCTTATACGTTTTTCTTGTAACTAAAAATGTTTGATGTTACTTTTACTTCATTCGAATCTTATATTCGTCATTTTTATTCAAAAATGAAAACTTTTCATTTTTGTTTGTATTAAAGTAAGGCAGATTTATTTACAAACATATAGCAATCAACTCAATTCATCTATTTTTTTTTTTTGGGGGGGGTTTAAAGGCGAAAAACCTGGGTGGTTATCATCGCCTCTCAATTCATCTAATGGTTCGCTTATAGTCGTAATCATGCATTTAAGTAAGGGAAGCTGGCGACCGCAATGCACATACATAAGGGGCAGGCGAGAAATAGCATGCAGGCCCGGAGTTATCGTAGGTCCTGGCTCTGCTCACTGGATTCGATGCTTTTATTCGAGTGGTATTTGCACATCCTTAAGGTAGGTCCTAGTGAAAGACTGAAGACAATCCTTCAATGTGATCGAAGTGGACATTTAGCTCGATATTATCATCCTTGCAAAGCAAACAATTAGAACGACTGATATCAAGCAAAGAAAAGGTAAACTGGGAACGAAATGCGGAATTTTATTATTTCCTGAGCGTATGCTGTGTATTGGAAGGGCAAGTCTGTGGCTACTCACCAGTCTGTGAGCTGCTTCGACTTTAAAACTTCTTGACCTCAGGAACCTGAGTAGGTACGCATCGTCCATCCTCAGCGGTGTAACTTCTCCTCGTTCTGGGACACAAAATATCATAAGTTAACTTTTACCTAATATGAACTAAATAATAGAACAGAATTTGTTATTACACAATATTATTATTTACACAATATACTAACGTGCTTTATTTATTAAGTTGTATCTTATTAATAATCAAACCTACATGTACTGTATTCACACATATACTGTGGATATTATACGATAAATTATCAACCGTATGTCCGTGAGTAACAATATAATACAAATATAACAGCTGATTTCACCCATCATCTGTAATACTTAAACAAAACCTAGCGAAGATGTTATGTTTATAATTCCAATCAATAACTTAATTTCTTGTGAAGTTGATTGTTTTAAATATGAGTTATTAAACTAATGTAGGCTGTAACAAGTTATAAGATTTGCTTCGAGGTTATAAAAATACAACATTTATTGTAAATCAAATTTTGAGAGGTAAAAATTCGTAGTGCGTCGAGGTCACGTTTTTGGGTCGAAATTTTGAAAATGCAGTGTGGGGTGTCGTTTTATATGTTTTTGGGTACGGGAAACTGATTTTGAGAGTTTAAAAATCGTAGCGCATCGGGGTCACGTTTTTGGGTAAAAATTTTGAAAATATTGGTTCAACATTTTGAAAATTTTGTTTTTTTTTATAAAAATGTTTCACATATTCAATCA
This sequence comes from Philaenus spumarius, assembly GCA_018207615.1. NCBI lineage: Eukaryota > Metazoa > Arthropoda > Insecta > Hemiptera > Aphrophoridae > Philaenus > Philaenus spumarius. Next base: position 7,038 of record JAGFPH010008394.1, read on the forward strand.
TACATTTTCAATAGTACTCACTCATATTTTACAACCTTAACTGACATTTAACCTTCAGAAGTTTAGAACCAAATAAACAGTTTTCGTGGATTTAATTTCTCTTGAACAAAGTTTAATCGAGACTAAAATGAGACAAACATGAGAAATAAATAATAATCATCAATTTTAAATGTTCTTCAAATAATATTGATAAAATGGCAGATTATGCAGTTCATTACATTTTAAGAAATCATAGAATCAGTGGTGTTAGAAAAGTTATGAAAGAACTGTCGACTTTGGCGAACTCGTTTTCATCAACCAAGTTATTAATTATGAATAAAATATTATGCTTGAAGATGTTCCTGAAGTCATTCAATTCAAGGACACAAATTATAATTTCAAGTTTCTGATACATTATGAGAAACTTTTGAGCGAAAACTATATCAGACACTTTCTCTACTATTGTTTTAGTGAATCAGAGTTCTTTGAAATTTACTACTGGAAAAAAAAGCTTTGAAAGCAAATTCTAAAACAATAATTCACCCAATAATTATTTTTCAAGTAAATGTAACAAATAAAAAGTACTAATTTTTAACTTTAATTTTCTTTCAATTCGTGTGTTCTGTCCGGACGAGCCAAAGTCTCGAAAAAGTGTTCCAACTTTTCACTAGTTTGTTACTGAAAATAAGTTAACAAAACTTTGTATATATTGTCTTGCATAACAGGACACATTTTTTTATATACAACGTTTGTTAACTTATTTTCAGTAACAAAAATAATGAGGAGGTTAAAGGGCTTTATGAAACCTCTGTATATTGTAGCCTTGATTTGAGTCTAATATTCATTTTTATGTTTTATTAAAATACTTAATTAAAGTATTGATCATTTGTTTTAATATAATTTTATATTCAATCTGGATTGATAATATAACTTCGAGGAAACAGTTGAATTTAAATGAGATTTATAAATCATGTTTCAGATTATTCACTTCCCTCGATATTGTGCACTGCTTCGCTTAGCTTGCAGCGGGTAACACAACAGGTACTTTATTGTATTTATGGTTTATGATTTTCATTCATTGATTTTTTATGTTTTTTTTACGGTTTTCATTGATTTTGGGAGAACCAGACGGGCTATAAGGTAGAGTGCAAAACAAATGTGCAGAATAATCTATTATATTCATTTTTTATATAAACTCCCAAAAATGTTTCATTCTACTAAGAAAAATCTCAAAACGTTTTTATAATAAAAAAAACTTATTTCCGGTTGTTGAATTTTGTTGGCTAACGAACTCGTCCGAACGTCTGAGACAACCAACGTGAGTACCAAATTTGGACCAAATCAGTCGTGTGTGAGCACATATATACATACATATAGTTTTGAATGACACCCGTAAACGTGTTCTGGGGACCATGATCGGTGCTCATTTACTTCTCTCGACCATAGGTATCACCATAAGAGTCACTGCAATAGCTCATCAAACCAAACTTTGATCTACACAATGCTTCAATCCCGTAAAAGTTACAAATAGATCGTTTCTGGTATTTCGTCAACTCAACAATCTCCTTTGGTGTTTAGGGCACCAGAATTTCAGCTCTCAAGTGGCAGAGCTATACACTACCAGCATTGAGTTTGTATACGTTTCATTGTTCCGCTAGCAAATATAGGGCAGCTTCATATAGGCGGAAACTAGAGGGTTACAGACGTAACCCTGACTGTAAACGTACTGAAATACGCATGCGTGACAATGTCTGTGCGTATGTGTTATTAAACACAGTTTTCTCTCACACATTCAAAATTACCAGATATATTATTTTTCTAATTAATCCGCGAGCAACAAGCTGATGTAATACCCACCAGAGTGCAGGCCAAACACTCGAGTAGGAACACAAATTCGGGGCGTACGTGCTTCCACAATAAAGCAGATTTTTTCGTCATAAATTATAAAAATTTATAGAAATTACTTTTATTTGAAAGATAATTAAACTTCGAATGTGCTGTGCTTTTTACATTTTAGATATTTGCATAGTTGAATAAGAAAAAAAGCAAACTTTAATTTTTAGTTGTAAAAAAATTTTTAGTTAAAAACTAATTTAAAATAAACGGTACCAGGAACTGGCACATACTTTCTCACAAACATATTTAAATTATTAAACAGAATCACGGTGACTTGTAGGGTGGGGTAGGAGAGGTGATTTTGTATTAAAGTTGTTTTCCCATAAAAATCCATAAAATAACGGAAAAACCAATTTTTCTCAAAAACGGCTCGAACGATTTTGATTAAAATTTTACAGTTTATAGTACTTTAGGTCCCTAATAAAGTATAAAATTTTAATCAAAATCGTTAGAGCCGTTTTTGAGAAAAGTTGATTTTTCCATTATTTTAAGGGTTTTTATGGGAAAATTACCCTTAAAAATAAAAAATTCACAAAAATGAAAATACGCCTGGAGATACCGTGGATTAGTACCTCCATACCAAATGTCATCAAAATCGGACGACTGGTTTAGGCTCTAGGTCTGATAACATCCACACAGACACACAGACACAAATACAGACACACACACAGACATCACTCCGAAAACCACTTTTTTAGGTTCAGGGGGGCCCAAAACGGATATTTCCACCAAACACTCAAACTCGAAAATTTTGACGAATACAATACTTTCTCCATATACCATGGTATAGGGGGAGAAAGTAAAAAGAACTAAATGATATCCACATTCGGACTGTACTAACCTTTAAAATTACATATTCAAAATAGATTTCTTATCATTATTACTCCAGTAATCTTTTTACGCGTTTAACATTGCTCTTATAGGAGTTGTAGTTCAAGATGGTGGCTGGATCTAACGAGCATTAAGCCATATTTTCTTACAATTAGCTGTTTTTCAACAAAACTGTTGGAAACATGTTTTTTTATATCGTAGCCTGGGTTTGACTATTACTGGAATACAATTATTCTAGAACGAAGGCTTCGTTTGAAGAGTATAAATAAATAAATCAAACTTAGGTTTTACCAACTTAAAAAATTACCTATAAATTAGTTTTTAAAATGTAATAATTTATCTTTATAGACAACTATGGATCGCGCGCTGTATGTGATGCGTGAGCCAAGACGCTGTCTGGCTCCCTCACTACTTTCCAGGCAACCACGCGCTCTGCCGTATAGCCGCGTAGCGGAACTGCATAGTCTGGCGAAGTTCCTTTGGTGCTTTGGTTATATTATTATGTGACACAGAAATGTTAAATGAGTACTTAGAATACTTAAAGAATTTTACTATAGAAAATGTTTTTATTTTACGGCAACCCATAAAAGCCATTAAAAATATATATTCAATCGTAATTTTGACCAATAGATTATTAGATGACTTACATTTTAAGTACAGTAAATATTAACTTATAAGTTTTTTCAAGACCATGTGAATTTATTATTTTCTTGCATAAGATCTAGGGGAGGACATAACAATCTAAATGTAAAACAATTCCAACTGGCCTTGTTGAGAAAACTTATGTTTAGGAATAGTGTGCAATCATCAAATAAGGAAAACTGTTTGAAATATGACAGTGTCATACAAAGTTCTATTAAGAGCTTTGCTGAGACTGTTGAAGACGTTGACCTGAATATTGAGGAAAATGAAAAACAAGAAATTATTATCACAGTATGGTGATTGCAGGATCTTACTACAAAGATAATGTATTGTACTACATGTGCGGTTTTATTATGCGGAAATTAGCTCTTAAAATAAAGTGTGAGAAATGTTTACAGTTATTGACAGCTGATGAATGCAATTTAAGTAACTATACACATTTCACTGACTTTGTTTCCAGAGGGAAGTTAGTTCTGCATGTTGTTAAGATTAGCAAAAACAAATATAGTTTAAATACAAATTCAAGGAGTACACTTAACATTCACAAAAGAATTTTGGAAGCTTGTAGAACATTAGCAGGAAATGTTTTTAAAGACCACGTATTTAACGACGACTTGGGGGAAGATACCCACAAAATGAAATTAATAAAATCAATTGGTAGAGTAGTTTGTTCTTTAAAATTAATTGTTTTAGCAGGGCAAAAGAAGAAACATTAACACTTGTACGTTCAAAAGTTGGTATTCGACAAAAGTTAAGAAAACTTGTTTTGTTTAGCAATGTTTAATAATGTTTGTTTATCAGATATTTTTCCTGAATTAAGGTAAGCAAATTAAAGTTTCATTAGATAACTTACTCTTGTTATTTACTTTTTCCAATGTTTTTTCATGCTTTAGTAATAGCCAAATTGTTTGAAAAACATCTGTTTTTTGTAAAGGGGGTTTAATTAAAACAGCTATTGTTTCGCCACAAACCAAACTAAATCAACCTACAAAATAAACAGAACTTGCTGTTAACTCATGTAAAAACAATGCGATCACAGGAGGTGTTTGTGCTCTTTAAAACAACAACATTTGTGTGTGTACAACAACATTGTATTAAATTACGGTGTGGCAGGAGTGCCTGGAAAGTGGTAGGAGAAGCTGTCTGGGATCGGACCGTACGGCTGCTACACAGAGCGCTATCCATAGTTAGTTGTCTATAATCTATGGTATCGACTGACATAATTTTGATTCCACCAATCACGCTATTGTAGTCATTTTGCCTACATAACCCCTTATTACTTCTTCATTTTCCCCAATTAATTGCTTTCTACGATAGAAAGGCGGCTTGAGGTTGACAAGTAAGTATACCTTACTTTCAAAGCTTAAGGACCCCGGTTCGAATTCGTGTAAAGAACATTGAAGTTTGTGATTAAAATATTAAAAAATTTATTTTCCAGCCAAGAGCAGCCCTTCAGTACTTTGTAAACCTACACCCAGCTAATCTTTTTAGCAAATTGGGATATTATTCTTAGTTTATACAGCGACCCACTAATTGTACATGAAATTTAAAATTTTGTTGATTGTCTAATAAAATTAATAACACTAACGAATATATCACACAAAAAGAATCATTCAAAAATGTTAATTCTGAGATGAAAATTAAAACAGTAAACCTATTGTAGCCCTAACCATTACTCTTATTTAAGACGATGTTTAATTTAAGAAAATATAGGAATCTGAAATAAGGTAAATAAAACTCCCTTCTAAGCTAGGAATTACAAACCCTACTCATTTGTTTACAAGTTGATCCTGTAACCACGTGTTTGCTTACCACGTCACACTATACTAGAAATATATAAGCTATTTTTCATGTGCGAATGGCCTAGGATACTTCCAGTTTTATATGCTATCGATTGAAATATAAATAATGGAAGCGAACCTAGATAAAACTAAAATATAATTCTAATTGGTAAACTGCATGAAAAGATTGTAATGTTAAATTTTTTAATGTGTAGCCCTTGTTGTAATCAATCTCGTTTAACTTCGATTATAAAAAAGCAAAGATGAGCTGTGGAATGGAATTACAAATGGTTTATTAATTAATGTAAATTAATAATACCAAATTAATATTTTAATTATCTCCGGGTTCATTGTTGGTATTATGTCGGCTAGCTACCTGTAATATTTATAACACAATTCTTGTAATTCAATAACATACTAGTGGCTTGTAGGGGCAATTGCCCCTATATATTGTAGTAATTTCATTAAGTAAATTGTTAGTCTCATGATTCACCGTACCTTAAATTATCATTAAAAATTTGTGAATATAATACGCACAATAATTCTTACATACCTACTTGCGTAATTTATTTTGATGTCTGCTATGTTTAAAACTAAAATTTGAAAGAACTGTGCAAGCTAGGCCTACGTAACTATGCAGATGGGGATTTTTAACTCGGTAAATGTGTACAATTATAAAGACTATAAACGTGTAGGAATATTTGTTAAGATTTTGTGTTTATGTATATTATTATATATATTTAAAGAAAGGTAAAAATATTATCTTTTAATTGCCTTTTATTTCATATTGATAGATCAAATGATTTAGAAGTTATTAATATTATAGGCCTAGGCTATATTATTGATCGAAGTTGTAAACATAAACCCAAAGTATAATCTACGCTAGGTTTTGTTTGCGTATTACAGATGAGGTGAAATCAGCTGTTATATTATTAAGTTAAACGAATATTCATTTCTTCTTTAAATGTTACTCCACGTACACTCGCTTTTATAGGAGTTGATAATGAAGAAATTATTAATGGAATATGTTTGTATGTTATTCTAAGATGTACGAATGTTTCCGAAGTTAAACGAATGTGTACATAAACTTCTATAAACTTGGATACATAAATATATTATATTGATAATAAAATAAAGTATTTATATAACAGTTTATAACCTCAATATAAATCTTATAACGTATTATAGGCTACATTAGTTCTTTAACTCATATTTAGAAAAAAATTATCTTCGCAATACTTATATTGATTGAAGTTGTAAACATAACCCCAAAGTATAATCTGCGCTAGGTTTTGTTTGCGTATTACAGATGATGGGTGAAATCAGCTGTTATATTATATTATTAAGTTAAACGAATATTTATTTCTTCTTTAAATGTTACACCTGATTTACACCTGTATATGCCCATGCTATTTAAATGGGACTTATTTTATTCCGTAACAAACTTTTGGGACACAATTAAGAAAAATGAATATTTTTCCCCAAAACTTCATGCCAAGACCTCTAAAATGAGACCTCTCCCAGCTTCCTACGACCTACCGTTCGCTCTGAATTTCATTTTCAAATTTGGGCTTACGGAATTAAATCTATAGATGAATACAATTTTGAACTACTGAAACAATGACAAACTATGAATTATTATTTCTATACCTAAGCATAATGAAATATGAGAGATTCTTGTGGATGATTACAATATTGAACTTAAGCTAAAATGTTATTTTAGGGGGGTCTGCCTCTGCTCGCTTCACTCGCGAACCCCCGCTGTAGAATATGTTGTTGCCAATGCAAACATATTTTGTAATTTTTACAGAAATGATTGTTGATTAGGACAGAAGCTCTTGGATATATGTTGGGTGGTAGAGAAAGTTGTGAACTGAACAAAATGTAAGACAGAGGTCGAAATGTACACGTACTGCCCCCAACATTTGTTCACAAAATCCCTAATTTTGTTTATAATTTTTTTATTTGTTCAATTTTTAATAGGATTTTTTACCGAAATGATGATTGATTAGGGCAGAGGCACTTTAATCTAAGTTGTGGGGGGTGGTAGCTGTGACCTGACATAATGTAAGACATAGATCGAAATAGACATGCAATATCCTTAAAATATGTCCACAAAATCCCTAATTTTCCCATCATTTTTACATATTTTAAATTTTTTGACAGGACCTAAACATTTTTCGAAATAAAAAGTAGCCTAAAATATTCTCTGAAAAGTCCTCTAAATGTTCATGAAAGTTTCGTCAAAATCGGTTCACCCATTCCGGAGATTAGCCCGGCCAAATGTCGGGGATACTGCGTGTCTCTTTCGCTCTATGTCTTACATTAAGTACAGGTCACAGCTACCACCATTACCAAACTTAGATTCAAGTGCCTCTGTCCTAATCAATCATCATCTCCGTAAAAATTACTATTAAAAAATGTAAAAATTAAGAACAAAATTAGGGATTTTGGGTTTGCGTCGGCATCACCATATGTCACCGCAGGAGTTAGGGAGCGAAGCGAGTTTAAAATAAAAGAGTTTTTGATTCAGATTTTGTGATTGAGGAAGTGAAGGAATATTGTATATTCTGTAAATTTGAAGCTGTAATTTGAAAGAGAATAGTTTAAAAGAGCCCCTAGTTTAAAATAAAAGAGTTTTAGGTTCAGATTTTGTGATTGAGGAAGTGAAGGAATATTGTTTATTGGGTAAATTTGAAGCTGTAATTTGAAAGAGAATCTTTAGATCTGATGTGAAGTAATGAAAAGTTGCGTTGTAGTTGACTCGCCCAAATGGCTGGAGGTGTATACTGTAATGACCACATGTTTGGATTTGATGTTTCTTTGTCGTTGTAATACTTGCTATTATTTTGTTAGTCTTGTACAAATTATTTCTTCTTGATGCTCAGTGTAGATTTATGTAGTATATTTTGAATTGTCTCTGCCATAAAATAATTAACTATCTTCAAACAAAACTAGTAACTCAAGTCCCGCAATTAACTTCTTCTCTCTCTCTCTACTCCAACAATGCTTCTTCTCCCTCCTCAACCGTTATAATCATTTCTTTTACATTTTGGTTGGCCTGTACTTAAGCCTCTGTATGGTTTTATAAACATGGTGAATGGTCGAATATTAATGTTTGAAATATGATACGACAAAGATCAGGCTATGTCTGTTTTTATTTTAATAGGCTTTATCAGGGACTGATGGTTTATGAAAATATCCCCGATATGACGATCCGCTGCTTATTATATAACCCGAATTTTGGTATCATAACAAGGTTAACTTAAATCAGTTTAAAACATAATTTATGAAATGGGTAGAAATAAGTAGAAGATACAACAACATTAAATTTTTGTAACTACAATAATTATGACGGATGATCGACCTTTACACACATTGCATTGTCAGTTACGAAACGAGACCTTGGAGTGGACTTGTTTAAACTTAACCCAAAACAAAGTCGTGTAAAAGCTATGTCTGACACATCTTGTGTTCAAGGTCAAACGTTATTCTGAGAGTGAGGTTAACTTCTTCAACTTTAATTGTCCCACAGCACTTGTCCTTCCTAAATAACTTGGAATATAAAGTTTCGAACTAAACTACTTGATGTAGTTCCAATAACTAGTTCAAAGAATCCTTATTGTGTTGGTTACGACCTAAAATCGTGTTAAGCTTTCGATCGGAATCAGCTGTTTATTTACAATACTAGAAGCTTTGCACGTGCTTGCTTCGCTCGTCAACCCCTGCGGTGACATATGTTGATGCCAATGCAAACCACAAATTCTCTAATTTTGTTCGTAACTTTTCCATTTTTCCAATTCGTAATAGTGATTTTTACGGAAATGATGAATAGGACAGAGGCACTTGGATCTAAGTTTGCTGGTGGGGATAGCTGTGGCCTGTATTTAATGTACGACATAGATCGAAGTAGATATTCAATACCCTACAAAAGCACTAATTTTTTCTATAAGTTTTACATTTTTTTAATTTTTTAATAGGAATTTTAAATATTTTCGGAATAAAAAGTTGCCTAAAATATTCTGTGAAAAGTCCTCTAAATGTTAATGAAAGTTTCGTCAAAATCGGTTCAGCGATTCCGGAGATTAGCATGGCCAAACAATTAGACAGACAGACAAAAAGGTTATAAAAAATGTGTGTTTAGGTTTTCGTAATGGGTGAATAACCAAAGCTTCAATTTTTAAATCACAACCAGACACTTCAATTTTATTTATATGTATAGATTTATAACAACAGATGATGTTTGAATTATAATACAGTAAGCCTTTTTTTTAGTTTTTTTTTAGGTTTTATATTGTTAACCTAACCTGAAAAATCTGACAGTTGTGAATAATAATTAACTGATTCTAAATTTCATAAGTTGTTTGTTATGGTAATTAAAGAAACAAACTTGTGTTGCTAAGTTTTCGATCCGAACTTTGCTGTCTTATCTGACATACGACTGGGACTGGGAGTAAACCTCCGAATGTTCAGTATTTTTACACTTTAAAATTAATATTTCGTAAAATCCTTTCTTAATGTACGTCCACGGCTCCATAAGAATATATAGGCCTACCATTAAATTTTCGTGTTTGTATCTTAAGTAGTTTTTTATGCTAGATTCTATGCTAGTCAATCAGGACAAAGCCGCTTGAATATACAGATTGCTAGCAGGTACCCGTGGCTTCGCACACGGTCCAAAGATTCGCCGTATATGTTTATTGTTTAAGGGGTTGTTATTACATTTTCACCCCTTAGCAGCACGCTATAAAATACAAATAATATGATTTACATAGTATACAGGGTGATTTTTTTAAATGGGCCACCATTGGCATCTCAGAAACTATAAAAGTTACAACAATCTTTAAATGGGGGACCTTCCCTACTTTTTTCCTTACATTAAAAATACAATATTAACATTTCCAAAAACTCCGCCATTTTTCCAATATGGCGGCTAACTTCATTTTTTCAAATAGAAATCCCTATTTTTTATGTTGAATTTCGATTGAGGACACGAATTTAAGTCATTTTTATTCTTTTATATTTTTTCCTAAACCCAACCGTTTATGAGCTACAGCCTCTCAAAAATTTTCTATTTTATGTGATTTTTTTAATTGGGCTACCATTGGGATCTCAGAAAGTATTAATTTTACAGCAAACTTTAAATGGGGAACCTTCCTTGTTTTATGAGAAATTAAAAAATATGTAGTTAAAATATTTCTAAATGGCCGCCATTTTCCAATATGGCGGTCAACTTTGAAATTTCTTATGGAAACCCCTACTTTTTATAACGGATTTGGATTTTAAATGCAATTTTAAGACTTTTTTATTCTTGGTGTTTTTTTGATAAACTTAACCGTTTAGCCGCTGAGGTGATTTCTTTAACAGTAATTTAAGTACATTTTTGTATAAAATTAAGTATTTGTGAAATTACATCAGCTTTTTAACTTTCCATTGTACAAAATATTACCCTTTGAATTACATTTTATTGTTTGCAAATGGTAAAACATGCCTCTTTAATAATTGTTGAAATAAGAGTTTCTGTATGTTTCTGAAACTTTCAGCGCTCCTAGTTTAATATTTATATAGTTTATTAGGGACCTAAAGTACTATAAAATGTAAAATTTTAATCAAAATCGTTCGAGCCGTTTTTGAGAAAAGTTGCTTTTTCCGTTATTTTATGGATTTTTATGGGAAAACAACTTTAATACAAAATCACCTCTCCTACCCCACCCTACAAGTCACCGTGAATCTGTTTAATAATTTAAATATGTTTGTGAGAAAGTATGTTTATTATATATATCTTGTAAGAAATAAATGTACAAATATCCAGCTCTCTAGTCTTAATGGAAGTATAATAATAAATATTTATTTATAATGGAATTTCACCAAGAACCAACGGTCGTTAGTATAAATAATTTAAATATTTATTGTTTTAGGGGTTGTTTCAACCCTTCAATCTAAATGAATTCTAGCCTATGTTTCATTCCACAATGTTACATTTTCACCCCTTAGCAGTACAGTAAAAAATACAAATATGGTTTACTTTTTATATATATCTTGTAAGAAATAAATGTACAAATATCCAGCTCTCTAGTTTTAATGGAAGTATAACAATAAATATTTATTATTTTAGGGATTGTTTCAACCCTTAAATCTAAATGAATTCTAGCCTATGTTTCATTCCAGGTTATAATCTATATGTGTGCCAAATTTCATTCAAATCCATCCAGTAGTTTTTACGTGATTTAGTAACACACACACAAACAGACACCATTAGATTGTTATGTAATAGTATAGAGTATACTGTTTAGTATTAACACTGTTAATTAAGCGGTGAAAGTGGAATAAACATTACAAAACAAGTTGGTTGGTATGACAATGAATGTAAATGCATTCAGTACTTCTTCTTTTATACTTACAGATTATAATTGTACCGGTTTACATGCATGCGTTATAATTTGTAAAACAAATCGTTTTTAACTATACTAATTAATTGTTTTAAACTATTAAATAATAATTTTAAACGTCGATGCCCTGCTTTTGTTAAACGAAAATTTTTCAATTTCATAGTTAACTATTCAATGTTAACAGGTTTTTATTATAATAACATAATTAACATTATGTAAATAAAGTCGTGTGAAAACAATTTGTGACTAAAGTGTTGCAACAGTCATCGTACAGAGAATATTTTAGCAACATTGAATCTTATCTTCTAAAGTGAGAGATAATTGTCTGTCTGCTAAATGGATCTGGAATCTCCGTCTAAGGATTTTTGATTTTTTGATTTTATATGGGGCTTTTGGCCACGAGAAATCGATTGGAAATGGTCACCAGTCTGGGAAAATTCGTTTTCTACGTCTTTTTATTAAATTAAAAAGCGAATTTGTCCATTTTAAACAATACAAAGCACAGCTGATGCAAATGTTTTCAATGTTATTACAATAATCATCTGTTTTCTTTTAAACTGTATTTTATTAGAGGTAAGCCTAATGTTGTATCTATTTATAGTTACCATGGCAACGAATACTTCTGCTAAATAAACATACCCTTTATTTAGTTGTTTAATGTTATAGGCCTAACCTAAACGATGTTCACGGAAATTTGCAATATTAGTTATTGACGTGAGCGAACTAGGCCCTAGGCCTAAATCGATATTGAAATATTAAACTTTAATTTAGGCCTGACTTATTTCTGAGGCATAGCGTTGAGATTATGGTTAATCCTTTAAACTGTATTTTTATTACAGGTAAGCCTAATGTTGTATATACC
>JAGFPH010008394.1:30392-42386 GCA_018207615.1 Philaenus spumarius
GGTATATACAACATTAGGCTTACCTGTAATAAAAATACAGTTTAAAGAATTAACCATAATCTCAACGCTATGCCTCAGAAATAAGTCAGGCCTAAATTAAAGTTTAATATTTCAATATCGATTTAGGCCTAGGGCCTAGTTCGCTCACGTCAATAACTATTATTGCAAATTTCCGTGAACATCGTTTAGGTTAGGCCTATAACATTAAACAACTAAATAAAGGGTATGTTTATTTAGCAGAAGTATTCGTTGCCATGGTAACTATAAATAGATACAACATTAGGCTTACCTCTAATAAAATACAGTTTAAAAGAAAACAGATGATTATTGTAATGGCATTGAAAACATTTGCATCAGCTGTGCTTCGTTTAAAAGAAAACAGATGATTATTGTAATGACATTGAAAACATTTGCATCAGCTGTGCTTTGTATTGTTTAAAATGGACAAATTTCACTTTTTAATTTAATAAAAAGACGTAGAAAACGAATTTTCCCAGACTGGTGACCATTTCCAATCGATTTCTCGTGGCCAAAAGCCCCATATAAAATCAAAAAATCAAAAATCCTTAGACGGAGATTCCAGATCCATTTAGCAGACAGACAATTATCTCTCGCTTTAGAAGATAAGATTCAATGTTGCTAAAATATTCTCTGTACGATGACTGTTGTAACACTTCAGTCACAAATTGTTTTCACAAAACTTTATTTACATAATGTTAATTATGTTATTATAATAAACACCTGTTAACATTGAATAGTTAACTATGAAATTTAAAAAAAATTCGTTTAACAAAAGCAGGGCATCGACGTTTAAAATTATTATTTAATAGTTTAAAACAATTAATTAGCATAGTTAAAAACGATTTGTTTTACAAATTATAACGCATGCATGTAAATCGGTACAATTATAATCTGTGAGTATAAAAGAAGAAGTCCTGAATGCATTTTACATTCATTGTCATACCAACCAACTTGTTTTGTAATGTTTATTCCACTTTCACTGCTTAATTAACAGTGTTAATACTAAACATTATAATCTATACTATTACATAAAAATCTAATGGTGTCTGTCTGTGTGTGTGTGTTACTAAATCACGTAAAAATACTGGATGGATTTGAATGAAATTTGGCACACATATAGATCATGACCTGGAATGAAACATACGCTAGAATTCATTTAGATTTAAGGGTTGAAACAATCCCTAAAACAATAAATATTTATTATTATACTTCCATTAAGACGAGAGAGCTGGATATTTGTACATTTATTTCTTACAAGATATATATATAAAAAGTAAACCATATTTGTATTTTTTACTGTACTGCTAAGGGGTGAAAATGTAAGAACCCCTAAAACAATATACATTAATTACTATACTTCCCATTAAGCCAGAGAGCTGGAAATTGGTACATTTATTTATTACAATTTACAATACATACATACTATGTAAATCATATTTGCATTTTATAGCGTGCTGCTAAGGGGTGAAAATGTAATAACAACCCCTTAAACAATAAACATTGTTACTTTGCGGCAAATCTTTAAGCCCGTCCGTGTGCGAAGCCAGGGCTATAGAATACAAGGGCTGGACCAGTCCGCCAAGGAAAGCGTTCCCGCCACTGCCACTGTGATGACGTCACGGTGGTAACAACTGCTCCATTCCCAACGCTTCTTATAAGTATTTCTGCTACAATAATTTCAATTTCTTAGCAAAGCTGTAAAATTTTTATGATGCGCTCTTCTTTAGTTTTAGTATTGACACTACACAAAGCAATAAATAGACAGTAAACAATAATTAGTCTAAAGATTTAAGCAGAAGACAGGGTTACAATAAAACTAACTAATTCGTAGGTAATAAACCGATGTAGTGTACTAATGTTAGCATACTTTTAATTTGATTCTCTGAAACATTTCTGAAAACTAAATATGAAATTGAACAAATTGTGCCACATTATTGAAAATATTTGTATTTATTATAATAAACCACCAAAACTTGAATGTCATACTGCAGTTTAATAAAACATGTGTAATACTTATAAAATAAAACATATAAAAGTTATAAATACTTATATATGAGTAGCTTATATGCAGGCACATGGCATAATAATTACTGCTGACATAAACTATTATTTTTTTTTAAATAAAACTGCTTTATAGAAATTTTCCTTCCCTAGGCCTTATGGAATAGTTAATTTAATAGTTGAATTTAAGCAATTGAACTATTTAAATTTAAATTGACACTGTGCAATTTAATTTAGTCTAGAAGTTTAACTTAAAATTATGTTTTATTTTTGTCACCAATAATTTTATTACTCTAGGTTTAAATTTGATTATAATTATTTGTATATTATATATTTATTTATATCCGATTATTCTGAGAATTTTAAGTGAATTTGCTAGTAAACATTTTTTTAAAACATTTTAAACTTAAAGCAGCAGAAGAAATTACTTGAGGATCTTGGTAACTTTTTAATGTAAAGTAATCTGGCTTGCAACTCTTACATTAAATAATAATATTTATTTATTTATATCTCATCATTCTGAAAATTTTTGTTTTAATGTATTTTGTTAGTAAAGGTGTTTCTTGGAACATTTAAGTAACGCTGCAGACAATATTAGCCTACTTGATAATCTTGGTAACATTTCATAAAGTAATCTCGTCTGCAACGTAACATTAAATAAATAAATACCTTGCTAAACATATAATTTAGGTAATTGTGTGTATTGTATAATTTTTTAAAGAAATTCATGGAATGCATCTTCGAGAAAATTTGCATTGAATATGCGTCAAAAGGCGAAAATCTCGCGGAATTATATATACCTTCTTTAAAAACATGTACTGATAAAAATAATTGCTTAATATTCACCAAACTTGCTCAACATATAATTTAGGTATTGTATAACTTTTTAAAGAACTTGATGGAATGCCTCTTCGAGAAAGTTATCCTTGAATGTGCACCAAAATGCGAAAATCTCGCGGAATTAAATACTTCCTTTAAACACTTAGCCTATACTGAAAAAAATAATTGCTCAATATTAACCAAATTCGATAAACAACTTAGGTAATTGTGTGTGTTTTGTATAATTTTTTAAAGAAATTCGTGGAATGCCTCTTCGAGAAAATTAGCCTTAAAGGCGAAAAAGGCGAAAATCTCGCGAAATTATATACCTTCTTTAAACACTTGTACTGAACAAAATAATTACTCAATATTAACCAAATTTGGTAAACATATAATTTAGGTGGTTGTGTCTATTGCGTAATTTTTTAAAGAATTATCATCTGCAACGTTATATCAAATAACACGTGAGAGCTAAGGCGAACCGTGCTTACACGGCGTGTCATGGTACCAGAGTGACGTCACATAGGAGGGGGGGGCAAGAGAAGGTTGGAACAGTCGGCGAGCGTCAACATCAAAGAAGTGGACCAGCCCTTGTATTCTATAGCCCTGGTGCGAAGCTACGGGTACCTGCTAGTAATCTGTATATTCAAGCGGCTTTGTCCTGATTGACTAGCATAGAATCTAGCATAAAAAACTACTTAAGATACAAACACGAAAATTTAATGGTATATTCTTATGGAGCCGTGTACGTACATTAAGAAAGGATTTTACAAAATATTAATTTTAAAGTGTAAAAATAGTGAACATTCGGAGGTTTACTCCCAGTCGTATGTCAGACAAGACAGCAAAGTTCGGATCGAAAACTTAGCAACACAAGCTTGTTTCATTCATTACCATAACAAACAACTTATGAAATTTAGAATCAGTTAATTATTATTCACAACTGTCAGATTTTTCAGGTTAGGTTAACAACATAAAACCTAAAAAAAACTAAAAAAAGGCTTACTGTATTATAATTCAAACATCATCTGTTGTTATAAATCCATACATATAAATAAAATTGAAGTGTCTGGTTGTGATTTCAAAATTGAAGCTTTGGTTATTCACCCATTACGAATACCTAAACACACATTTTTTATAACTTTTTTGTCTGTCTGTCTATTTGTTTGGCCATGCTAATCTCCAGAATGGCTGAACCGATTTTGACGAAACTTTCATTAACATTCACAGAACTTTTCACAGAATATTTTAAGCAACTTTTTATTCCGAAAATATTTAAAATTCCTATTAAAAAATTAAAAAAAATGTAAAACTTATAGAAAAAATTAGTGCTTTTGTAGGGTATTGAATATCTACTTCGATCTATGTCGTAGGCTACATTAAATACAGGCCACAGCTATCCCCACCAGCAAACTTAGATCCAAGTGCCTCTGTCCTATTCATCATTTCCGTAAAAATCACTATTACGAATTGGAAAAATGGAAAAGTTACGAACAAAAATAGAGAATTTGTGGTTTGCATTGGCATCACCATATGTCACCGCAGGGGTTGACGAGCGAAGCAAGCACGTGCAAAGCTTCTAGTATTGTAAATAAACAGCTGATTCGGATCGAAAGCTTAACACGATTTTAGGTCGGTAACCAACACAGTAAGGTTTCTTTGAACTAGTTATTGGAACTACATCAAGTAGTTTAGTTCCAAACTTTATATTCCAAGTTATTTAGGAAGGACAAGTGCTGTGGGACAATTAAAGTTGAACAAGTTAACCTCACTCTCGGAATAACGTTTGACCTTGAACACAAGATGTGTCAGACATAGCTTTTACACGACTTTGTTTTGGGTTAAGTTTAAACAAGTCCACTCCAAGGTCTCGTTTCGTAACTGACAATGCAATGTGTGTAGAGGTCGATCATCCGTCATAATTATTGTAGTTACAAAAATTTAATGTTGTTGTATCTTCTACTTACTTCAACCCATTTCATAAATTATGTTTTAAACTGATTTAAGTTAACCTTGTTATGATACCAAAATTCGGGTTATATAATAAGCAGTGGGTCGTCATATCAGGGATATTTTCATAAACCATCAGTCCCTGATAAAGCCTATTAAAAAAAAAACATAAAGCCTATAAAAACAGACATAGCCCATTATCTTCGTCATATCCCATTTCAAGCATTAATATAAGACCATTCACCATGTTTATAAAACCGTATAGGCAGGCCAACCAAAATGTAAAACCAATGATTATAATGGTTGAGGAGGGGGAAGAAGAATTGTAGAGCCCACTTCACACGTTGCAGTTTGGTTGTACAATCTGGGTTGTACAACCAAATTGTACAATCAGATTGCAACGTGTAAACGAGAGAATGTTACAATTAATTAATTGTAAGTTAAGATTCATTTTGTTTTAGTATCCAAGTCACGTTTGTTTAATTAAACAATATTTTACCTCATTTGGCTCCGCCACGTGACTTCTTTGCTTCAGTTTTCCTGACGCGTTTCAGAGCTTGTGCCCCATCCTCAGAGAATCACTCACTCGAGATCGTCAACACATTATAATATAAAAGTCATACCATCATATCATACACCAGATATGTCGACGATACATTCATAATTTTCAATGGCACATTTAGACAACTGGAACTCATGAAACATTATATGAATAGTATAAACACCAAAATGCAATTCACAAGTGAGACGGAACTTGACAATAGACTACATTTTCTTGATGTAACGATTATTAAAGATTCTGACAAGCTCCGGTATAACATATACAGAAAGCCTACAACTACCGATACCACAATACACGCTGACTCACATCACCCTATCTCTCATAAAACAGCTGCTTATCATAGCATGGTGCACAGATTAGTGACAATACCCCTAAATAAGGAGGAATTTACGGAGGAACTCAACGTCATTAAATACATTGCCACAGCTAATGGTTTTGATAGTCGCATGATTGATAGAATGTTGGCAAAAAGACAAAGGAAATCCACATTAATGAAACCTAAAGTAAAGAGGTATTATATGGCAAGCGATTAAGGAAACGTTTTACCCAAGATCTTGTCGAAAAATTAAAAAAAACTTAATATCACGATGTCATTTCGAACTAATAATAATATCAAGAAACTTCTATATCAGAAACGGGAATCGCCTTTAGAACATAAAACTAGTGTTTATATAATAAAGTGTGACGATTGCACTAAATTCTATATAGGGCAGACAGGACGTTCATTTCATCAAAGATTTAAAGAACATCTGCCAAAAAAGGACGTTAATGGCATTAGGTCAAATTACGCACGCCACCTGGTGGACGAAGACCATTCGTACACCGATTTCAATACAAATATGGAACCGTTACATATCTGCAGTAAAGGCAAATATATGGATGCCGTCGAAGAATATGAGATCTATAAAGCCTTTAAAAGTAACAAGGACTCACTATTGAATGACCAATTATGCTTTTCTTCGAACTTAATATACGACACGGCAATCAGAATTCATGATAACAATCTTGAATAAACAATTTATGTAGACCCATTGCTAAGTATTAGGCATGAAACGTCAGTCGTCCCTGTGTAACGGTACCCACCGTGTTGTAATTTTGTGTTGTGTGTTTGTGTTGTGTAACTTTTATATTTTAATGTGTTGACGATCTCGAGTGAGTGATTCTCTGAGGATGGGGCACAAGCTCTGAAACGCGTCAGGAAAACTGAAGCAAAGACGTCACGTGGCGGAGCCAAATGAGGTAAAATATTGTTTAATTAATTGTAAGATTGGAAGATTGCAAGATTGGTGAAAATTTTGATTAATCATGCAATCGATTGTACAATGTGACGAGATTGTAAGGACAGGTTGCAACGTATAAACGGGCTTCCAATCTCCCGTCCAACCAAAACACTCAAAACAGTGACGATCCTTCACACAATCAGACTGCAGTTGTTTGAAGAGGTGCACCATGGCGGATTCTCTGGAATTCTTAGTAGGATTTATAGAACTTTATCGAAATTTCCCTTGACTTTGGCAAGTGAATAATAAGGATTATTGTGACAGGTCCAAAAAAGATCTCGCATGCGCGGAATTAATTGAAAAGTTCAAAGAGTTTGACCCTACGGCTGATAAGACCGCTGTTACCAAGAAAATCAGTAAATTACGCACAGTATACAGGAAGGAATATACTGTATATTAAGAAGCCAAGGCCGGCATCACTTGCTCCTTGGTTTCTGTCGTCCCTTTCTCGCTTGTCTCACCAAAAAAATTGCGTAAAGCGACCACAACAGCACCTCCTCCATAGTGATCACAAGTCACAACTGAGGTTTACCAAGGAATAATTATAGGTTTTTACCTTTTTAAGAATAGTTTGAGCAATAAATTGTAGCGTGTGAACAGAAATTTAATCTACAACCAAATTGTATCAATCACTTGGTACAACCACAATTGTAACAATTGATTGTAGCGTGTAAACAGAAATACAACCTAAAATCTGATTGTACAATTTGGTTGTACAACCCAGATTGTACAACCAAATTGCAACGTGTGAAGCGGGCTTAAGAGTAGCGAGAGAGAAGAAGTTAATTATAGGTCTTGGATCACTAGCTTTGTTTGAAGATAGTTAATTATAGTTGCATGATTCTTGGTTTCCAAGTCACTTTGAATAGTAATATAATAATAATAATATTAAATATTACCTGTTATTGGCCCGTCATCTAACTTATTTAGGTCGTTAAAATGTACGACTCGTTTCGGGACCGTAATCCCATTGTCAAGTTGCACTTACACATTACACATTAAAAACACAGAAAACACGTTTAAAAAACACAAAAACACACAACAATTACAACACTTTTAAAACTTGCCTGACAATTATAAAACGTGCACATCGTTGCGTGGACCATGGTGTGTTTTTTAAACGTGATTTCTGTGTTTTTAATGTGTAATGTGTAAGTGCAACTTGACAATGGGATTGCGGTCCCGAAACGCGTCGTAACACTTTAACGACCTAAATAAGTGACATGAGGACCAATAACAGGTAATATTTAATATTATTATTATATTATCCTATATATTAATAGTTAATTATTTTATGGTAGAGACAATTCAAAATATACTACATAAATCTACCTAAGCATCAAGAAGAAATAACTTGTACAAGACTAAAAAAAAATAGGAAGTATTACAACTATATAAATAAAAAACAGAACACAGTTTCTCATAAAAAACGTTTAATAATTCAAACACGTTTCGATGAGCAGGTCATCATCATCAGTGATGGTTACAAACTTTAACTAATTTGATAACATGGTTCTTAACTATATATAGGCAGAGTCTTAGTAGGGGGGGGGGGGGTCGTCTAAACATGTAACGACCAATGGGAGAACAGTAACTTAATGATTGTAATGGGGATGAATAAAGGGGGAAAGACATGAATATATATAACAAGAGATAACAAAATAACATACATATAAGTTAGAATCATACATAATATAGATACACTCATAAACTGTATATGTGAACATGTAGGATATATAACTTAAATGCTGATAAGTGAAAATATTACATCAATCAAAATACGTACATATAAACAACAAAGAATAAGTAGATTCTAAGTCAACTATTACATAATAACCCACAACTAATACAATTATATTTATATACAAAAATATGATAAGACATGTAATTTATTGTAAACATTACAACAACAAAAAATTCACTAAAAATACATTTGTACCATATACACAAAGCAAAATCAAATGTTTAGTACTATTATAATGCTATAATTTATGACAAAATTATAAGATGTCTCTTATATAAATCAATCCCCATTACAATCATTAAGTTACTGTTCTCCCATTGGTCGTTACATGTTTAGACGACCCCCCCTACTAAGACTATGCCTATATATAGTTAAGAACCTGTTATCAAACTAGTTATAAGTTTGTAACCATCACTGATGATGATGACCTGGTCATCGAGACGCTTTTGAATTACTAAACGTTTTTATGAGAAACTGTGTTCTGTTTTTTATTTATATAGTGTTATTTCTCATAAGTCCAGTTCAAGTTTAAATTTTGTAAGTATTACAACGACAAAGAAACATCAAATCCAAACATTGGTAATTACAGTAGGCCTATTATACACCTCCAGCCATTTGGGTGAGTCATCTACAACTTTTCATTACTTCACATCAGATCTGCAGATTCTCTTTCAAATTACACCTTCAAATTTACCCAATAAACCATATTCCTTAACTCCCTCAATCACAAAATCTGAATCAAAGACTCTTTTATTTTAAACTAGGGGCTCTGCCCCCTGCTCGCTTCACTCGCCAACTCCTGCGGTGACATATGGTGATGCCGACGCAAACCCAAAATCCCTAATTTTGTTCTTAATTTTTATATTTTTTTATAGTAATTTGTATGGAAATGATGATTGATTAGGACAGAGGCACTTTAATCTAAGTTTGGTAATGAGGGTGCTGTGACCTGTACTTAATGTAAGACGTAGAGCGAAAGAGACACGCAGTATCCCCGACATTTGGCCGGGCTAATCTCCGGAATGGGTGAACCGATTTTGACGAAACTTTCATGAAATTTAGAGGACTTTGCAGAGAATATTTTAGGCTACTTTTTATTTCGAAAAATGTTTAAGTCCTGTCAAAAATTTTAAAATATGTAAAAATGATGGGAAAATTAGGGATTTTGTGGACATATTTTAAGGATATTGCATGTTTATTTCGATCTATGTCTTACATTATGTACAGGTCACAGCTACCACCCCCCACAACTTAGATTAAAGTGCCTCTGCCCTAATCAATCGTCATTTCCGTAAAAATTTCTATTAAAAATTGAACAAATAAAAAAAAAAAATTAACTGGGTGTGCTTAAGACCACACGTTGGAAGTGATAACTTCTATGACTACGGGGATTTTTAACTCGGTAAATGTGTACAATTATAAGGATTATAAAACTGTAGGCCTATTTGTTCAAATTGTTTATTTATATCCGTTATTATATATTTAAAGAAAGGTAAAAATATTATCTTTTAGTTATCTTTTATTTCATATTGATAGATCAAATGATTTAGAAGTTGTTAATATTACAGTAAAGAAATTAATAATCAAATATGTTATACAAAGATGTACGAATGTTTGCGAAGTTAAACAGTAGGTATCCTTCTTTAAATTTGTATAAACGAATATATTGATGATCAAAGGTTAGTTTTATATACAGTTTATAACCCCAAAGCAAATCTTATAACGTGTAGAAGCCCATATAACTTATAGTTATAGAAGCCTACATTAGTTGTATAACTAATATATAAGAAAATTAACATCACAAGAAATTTTAATGGTTGAAGTTGTAAACATAACCCCAAAATATAATCTACGCTGGGTTTTGTTTAAGAATTACAGATGATGGGCGAAATCAGCTGTTATATTATATTAACTAATTCTTATGTGTTAATTTGATTGCTATGCTAATAAATGTAAATAATGTATTAATAATATTCCCTCTCCACGATCTGACTTGTGTCTAAACAAAAGCGTGACGCGAGATCTCGCGAGAAATCTGGCGTGATGCGAGATCTCGCGGGAAATCTGGCGTGATGCAAGATCTCGCGAGAAATCTGGCGTGACGCGAGATCTCGCGGGAAATCTGGCGTGATGCAAGATCTCGCGAGAAATCTGGCGTGACGCGAGATTTCGAAAACATAGCCAAGTCGAAAGTGCCCAACGGGCCAATAGAAGTTATCACTTCAAAAATTATAAACAAAATTAGTGATTTTGTGAACAAATGTTGGGGGCAGTGCGTGTACATTTCGACCTCTGTCTTACATTTTGTACAGTTCACAACTTTCTCTATCACCCAACATATATCCAAGAGCTTCTGTCCTAATCAACAATCATTTCCGTAAAAATTACAAAATATGTTTGCATTGGCAACAAAATATTCTACAGCGAGCAGAGGCAGACCCCTTACTGTATACAAATAACATTTTAGCTTAAGTTCAATATTGTAATCATCCACAAGAATCTCTCATGTTTCATTAGGCTTAGGTATAGAAATAATAATTCATAGTTTGTCATTGTTTCAGTAGTTCAAAATTGTATTCATATGTTATTGAATTACAAGAATTGTGTTATAAATATTACAGGTAGCTAGCCGACATAATACCAACAATGAACCCGGAGATAATTAAAATATTAATTTGGTATTATTAATTTGTATTAATTAATAAACCATTTGTAATTCCATTCCACAGCTTATCTTTGCTTTTTTATAATCGACGTTAAACGAGATTGATTACAACAAGGGCTACACATTAAAAAATTTAACATTACAATCTTTTCATGCAGTTTACCAATTAGAATTATATTTTAGTTTTATCTAGGTTCGCTTCCATTATTTATATTTCAATCGATAGCATATAAAACTGGAAGTATCCTAGGCCATTCGCACATGAAAAATAGCTTATATATTTCTAGTATAGTGTGTCGTAGCAAGCAAACACGTGGTTCAGGATCAACTTGTAAACAAATGAGTAGCGTTTGTAATTCCTAGCTTAGAAGGGAGTTTTATTTACCTTATTTCAGACTCCTATATTTTCTTAAATTAAACATCGTCTTAAATAAGAGTAATGTTAGGGCTACAATAGGTTTACTGTTTTAATTTTCATCTTAGAATTAACATTTTTGAATGATTTTTTTTTGTGTGATATATTCGTTAGTGTTATTAATTTCATTAGAAAATCAACAAAATTTTCAATTTCATGTACAATTAATTAGTGGGTCGCTGTATAAACTAAGAATAATATCCCAATTTGCTAAAAAGATTAGCTGGGTGTAGGTTTACAAAGTACTGAAGGGCTGCTCGTGGCTGGAAAATTCAATTTTTAATATTTCAATCACAAACTTCAATGTTCTTTACACGAATTCGAACCGGGGTCCTTAAGCTTTGAAGTAAGGTATGCTTACTTGTCAACCTCAAGCCGCCTTTCTATCTTAGAAAGCAATTGGGGAAAATTAAGAAGTAATAAGGGGGTTGTGTAGGCAAAATGACTACGCTAGCGTGATTAGTGGAATCAAAATTATGTCAGTCGATATTCGTAAAGATAAATTACATTTTAGCTTTGAATATATACCCTATATAT
>JAGFPH010008394.1:42396-55923 GCA_018207615.1 Philaenus spumarius
AATAATGATCAGAACATTATTTTGAATATAAATTTTAAAGCTTAGTACAGTCCGAATGTGGACATTATTTAGTTTAAAAAAAAATTAGTTTTTAACTAAACTTATTTTCTGACAACTCAAACTTAAAGTTTACATTTTTTCTTATTCAACTATGCAAATATATAAAATTTAAAAATCACAGTACATTCCAAGTTTAATTATCTTTCAAATAAAAGTAATTTCTATAAATTTGTATAATTTATGACGAAAAAATCTGCTTTGTTGTGGAAGCACGTACGCCCAGAATTTGTGTTCCTACTCAAGTGTTTGGCCTGCACTCTGGTGGGTATCACATCAGCTTGTTGCTCGCGGATTAATTAGATAAATAATATATCTGGTAATTTTGAATGTGTGAGAGAAAACTGTGTTTAATAACACGCACGCACAGAGATTGTCACGCATGCGTATTACAATACGTTTACAGTCAGGGTTACGTCTGTAACCCTCTAGTTTCCGCCTATATGAAACTGCCCTATATTTGCTAGCGGAACAATGAAACGCATACAAACTCAATGCTGGTAGTGTATAGCTCTGCCACTTGAGAGCTGCGGTCTACTCAGAAATATCTGTTTGAAATTCTGCTGCCCTAAACACGAAAGGAGATTGTTGAGTTGACGAAATTCCAGAACCGATATATTTTTAACTTTTACTGGATTGAAGCATTGTGTAGATCAAAGTTTGGTTATTATTAGCGAATTTCCATAGAAAAGAAGAGCTATTGCAGTGACTCTAATGGTGAGACCTATGGTCGAGAGTAGTAAATGAGCACCGATCATGGTCCCCAGAAGACGTTTATGGGTGTCATTAAAACCTATATGTATATATATGTGTTCACATTGGTTGTCTCAGATGCTCGGACGAGTTTGTTAGCCAACAAAATCCAATATCCGGAAGTACGTTATTTTTACCATAAAAATGTTTTTTTATTTTTCTTACTAGAATGAAACATTTTTGGGAATTTATATAAAAAATGAATATGGTAGATTATTCTGCACATTTGTTTTGCACTCCACCCTATAGCCTGTCTGGTTCCCCCATATCAATCAATGAAAACATAAAATACCATTAAAGTACCTGTTGTGTTACCCGCTGCAAGCTAAGCGAAGCAGTGCATAATATCGAGGGAGGTGGATAATTTGAAACGTGATTTCTAAATCTCATTTAAATTCAACTCTTTCCTCGAAGTTATATTTATCAATTCTGATTTAAATCCAGATTGAACATAAAATTATATTAAAACAAATTATCAATAATTCAATTAAGTATCTTAATAAAGATAAAAATGAATCTTAGACTAAAATCAAGACTACAATATACAGAGGTTTCATAAAGGCCCTTTAACCTCCTCATTATTTTTGTTACTGAAAATAAGTTAACAAACGTTGTATACGAGGTGTCTTAAAAGTCCTCTACCCCTTAACTTTTGTGTTTCTCAAAACAAAAAAATATCCTTTGGGGAACGATACTAACTTAGCCCAAAGTATCTTTTGAAGCAATCGGAAATTTTGAGTGTCCCCTAAAAATGGGGGATTTTGGGGGCAACTCAAAATTTTTAAATAGGAAGTATGGTCATGTGATACCTCATTTTAAAGGTCCATTTTAAGACTAGTAAAATGACATAAAGAAAATAAAAATCGGACCACCCAAAACAAAATGGCGGCCCTAAACGTGTTGAAATAAATCGACATAAAGTTGCTAATATCTCGAAAAGGAAGAGTTTTTAGAAAAACTTTCAAGAGACAAAAAAAGTTTATTTCAAAGTGCTTGACCTAACAAAATTACGTTCAAATCGATTTCGTAAATTTTAAGTCGACTCCGCTTAAAATTTTTGTTAAAAATAAAATTTATGATTGGTTGATGAAAACGAGTTCACGAAAGTCGACAGTTCTTTCATAACTTTTCTAACACCACTGATTCTATGATTTCTTAAAATATAATGAACTGCATCATCTGCCATTTTATCAATGTTATTTGAAGAAAATTAAAAATTGAGATTATTCTGTACTTGTCATGTTTGTCTCATTTTAATCTCGATTGAACTTCGTTCAAGAGAAATTAAATCCACGAAAAAAGTTAATTTGGTTCTAAACTTTTGAAGGTTTAATATCAGTTAAGGTTGTAAAATATGAGTGAGTGCTATTGAAAATGATGATTGAATTTGTGAATAATTTTGATAAAAAACAAAAAATCGTGACCCCGATGCGCTACGACTTTTAAACTCTCAAAATCAGTTTTCCCGTACCCAGAAACATATAAAACGGTGACCCACACTGTATTTTCAAAATTTCGACCCAAAAACGTGACCTTGACGCACTATGCATTTTTACCTCTCAAAATTTGATTTACAATAAATGTTGTATTTTTATAACCTCAAAGCAGATCTTATAACTAATTAATAACTCATATTTAAAACAATCAACTTCACAAGACATTAAGTTATTGATTGGAATTATAAACGTAACATTTTCGCTAGGTTTTGTTTAAGTATTACAGATGATGGGTGAAATCAGCTGTTATATTTGTATTATATTGTTACTTACGGACGTACGGTTGATAATTTATCGTATAATATCCACAGTATATGTGTGAATACAGTACATGTAGGTTTGATTATTAATAAGATACATCTTAATAAATAAAACACGTTAGTATAATATGTAAATAATAATGTGTATACAAATTCTGTTCTATTATTTAGTTCATTAGAAATATTAGGTAAAAGTTAACTTATGATATTTTGTGTCCCAGAACGAGGAGAAGTGACACCGCTGAGGATGGACGACGCGTACCTACTCAGGTTCCTGAGGTCAAGAAGTTTTAAAGTCGAAGCAGCTCACAGACTGGTGAGTAGCCACAGACTTGCCCTTCCAATACACAGCATACGCCCAGGAAATAATAAAATTCCGCACTTCGTTCCCAGTTTACCTTTTCTTTGCTTGATATCAGTTGTTCTAATTGTTTGCTTTGCAAGGATGATAATATCGAGCTAAATGTCCACTTCGATCACATTGAAGGATTGTCTTCAGTCTTTCACTAGGACCTACCTTAAGGATGTGCAAATACCACTCGAATAAAAGCATCGAATCCAGTGAGCAGAGCCAGGACCTACGATAACTCCGGGCATGCATGCTATTTCTCGCCTGCCCCTTATGATTTGCTTTGCGGTCGCCAGCTTCCCTTACTTAAATGCATGATTACGACTATAAGCGAACCATTAGATGAATTGAGTTGATTGCTATATGTTTGTAAATAAATCTGCCTTACTTTTATACAAACAAAAATGAAAAGTTTTGATTTTTGAATTAAAATGATGAATATAAGATTCGAACGAAGTAAAAGTAACATCAAACATTTTTATTTACAAGATAAACGTAGACCCCTATAAGCTACGGAATAAATAACTAACAGAGTTTAAAACCCATTAATTAAAGGTTTTGGGTAAGTACAAGACAATTTTGTATCTTTTATGAAAATCGTTATCTTTTTAATTTACAATCAATGTTGACAAATGAAAGATGTACTACTTTTCTACTGACAGCTTTTTTACTTTTCGTTTGTCTGATTGTTTACTCTTAGCAATATTATCTTTAATTACTGATTAGTACCGTAATTGTTAAGCAGAATGTTGGAAAAAATCCAAACAATCTTTTTAACAAGTCTTAAGCCAGTGTTTTCACATGAACTGCAATTTAAAATCGGTACTAGATTATTTTCGTTGATGATTTCCAATGAAAGTTATCGTAGGTCCCGGCAGAGCCAACCTTGAGAAGGCTGGTTTATAATATTACATTGGTAAAGCGCTCGAGCGCGACTAGTATATTGCTTTACACACTTTCGATTTTACTAATGCCTTTTTTAGTTTCCGCCATATGCGTACGACATTTAAATTTGTAGAAAGCTCCAATGTATAGTTAGAAGGTAACAAAATTCGCCCCCATGTTTTACAGTGACTTGACTCTACTGGTAATCATGTTTTTCGCCTTGTTTATAAGCAAATATCTTTAATAAAAATGTAAATTTAGAATTTTTGTTACCTACGAATTATAATTTAGATGTTCATGAACGATTTCCTGCTAATTACAAAAGATTATCTTCACAATTCGATGAAAGATAAGTTATATTGAAGAGGACTCTGTTTTGTCCCACATCCTTAATGCAAACTTTTAAGTTTATATCCTATCTGTAATCATTACATAAACGACGAAAAAAAACAGTCAGGGTTGCGCTGTACTAAATATTTCAAATTGAAAACATTAATTAATTAAAATTAAAATAAGTATTTAAACTTAAACGAAACAGAGACGAATTAAAGATTTGTTGGCAGTGAAAACCATCAAACTACTCCTTCTGGTGGATTGAATATTAATTTTCACTGGTGTTGAATGTAAGAGATTTTATTTCGGTTTTTGTCAACATTGGTTGTAGATTCATGAATAACGTTCCTAAACTACATTCTGTTGTACATCAAAAAGTATCAGCGCTTTACAATTATTTTGTTTCCTTTTAGGTTAGTTGTTGACATCTGTAAAGAGTGATAAGAGACGAGGTAACCTTTCTTTTTGATTTTACACAAATAATAAAACCACGTCGTACTTTTTTAAGGCGAAAACCCTGGTCGTTTACATATTTCTCATAATTTAGTGAGTAAATTGAGGTACTAAAATCACACACAGATACACAAATTAAACATTTGATTTACACACACTCCAGGAACTAGTTGGCAATAACGATAAAATTTGTACTCAATAACAACAAATTGAGCCCTGTAGTAATAACTGTAAGGGCCCTGTTACATAACAATGAATAACACTCTAATTAAAACTAAATTATTGATCACGCTGCTAAATTGCTGATCACGCTGACGTGAGTTGAGCGAATTTGCAAAATTAATTTTATATGTTTTACGGTTTCAACGAACTATTTTTGAAATTGGTTTACTCACGAAGAGGCTGAATAAGTGCCTGTGCGTACAAAATATATTAGTAGGATTTGTTTGCACCTCAGCCTCCAGCTTCGACTCAAGCGCTCCTCCGTCCTACTCACTTTGCGAGTTTACACCTCGACCTTACGGCCTATTTTTATGGATTGCTTCGCTTCGCTCATAGTGCACAAACTCGGCCGACAGACTCGGATCAGAGGATAGCTATCGGTAAAATTCCACACATGGATTTAAACCACGTACTTTTATGGTATTATAAAACCCCAAAATAATTTCATTCTGGAACGAAAACTTTAAAACAAAGCTGTTATTTCCGCTCAAAAAACGTGCTTCAGGTTGTTTGGCTAACAAACACGTCTGAGAAACTTAGACAACCAACAGGTGTACCAATTTTGGACCAAATCGGACTTAAAATGTGGCCGTTAGAGTGCGAACACGTATATACATATATATATTTTTAATGACATCCAAAACGTGTTCTGGGGACCATACTACTCCCGACCGTAGGGGCACTGCAATAGCTCATCTTTTCTATGGGAATTCCCTAATTACAAGATAATAAATCCTAACATGGCATTTACGATAAGTAAAATATACAGTTGGCATAAAACGACAAGTCCAGTTAAATGTTACCAATCACATTCAAACGATGGAGAAATGCTAACACCATATTAATGGTCTGGGTGTCATCACCCATCATCCTCTGATTGCAATTTGGTAGGCAAAACCTCTTACGAACATGTTTGAAGTTTTCCCACTCTAAAAGAAGGTGCTTGATGGAAAGGAAATTAAGACAGTTTGGTGGCTGATCAGGAACCACCACTTCCTCTCGACCGCTTTTGGTTTGAAGATATCCATGGCAGAACAGTATCCTTAATTTCTTGGAGTTATTCACACTTCTCCCACTGTCTAAATAACGCTTGCTTCAGACAGGAGATTAAGTCGGATGACATTTCACACTTCACTTAGCTACGCGTGACCCGGAACCCAGCATAACGACACCCCAACACCGCGTAGCCAGAGTATATGCGTGGAACACAGAATATCTTTAACCAAAGGGTTAGGAGGATACATATCTTGGATAGACAAATTAATAAGAAGGTGCACCTGTGTTGGTGTCATGCAGTACTACCATATTCAATATTCACTTTGCGTTCGCTTATTTCCAAACCGTCATATTTTATTGACTATAAAACACTATGTTCCGTCAACACGTAATTGTTTCTTGAGGTCATTTAAATATACACGATTATTCGCAATGGTGCAAACGTTAAAGTAATGATAGTTAAACGATTGATAAGTGTTTAATGAAACATGCGTTAATTGCGTAGTTGCTGGTTTTATACGCTTGAACAGTTTTTAATTAAAATAATATTTATGGTATTCAAGGTGGTGAGGTGAAGGACGATGTTTTATGAATAAAATTAGTTTGACGCATCAAATCTCTTATAAACAGGTTGTTTTTAATCTATGTTAATTTACAAGTTAACAGAAACATATGTCCGAAATTACTTTTTATTCCATATAGCAGCCATTTTCTGTTTTTTTACAAATAAAGATAAATTACTTTCGAATGGATGATACATAGTTGAAATTTTGCACGTTATTTAGTACTGAAATACCAAAAAATGAGAAAAACTATCAGCTGATTTCCTTTACTCATTTAAAAATGGCGATCATTTAATTCTTTGAATGACAATTTGTAAAATATTTTCCCACATCTTTAACATTCCATTATACGATATATATGGGGGGAAATGCAGCCTTAGTGGATTAACAATGCATCTATAATCAACCACATTGTAAGCACGTCTCTTCTTTGTATGAACAGAGTAAACCGTCTGCTCTTAAAATGTTAATATGAAATCCTGTTACATTTAAACGATATTTTATTTTAAATAAACGGTACCAGATAACTGCCACATACTTTCTCCCAGTTGAAACTTTATACCTAAGAATAAAGCGTAGCATAGGAGGTGGTTATTTAGAATTGCAAAAGTAGGACATACCATCGAAAATATTAGATGTGTGTGATACACATCCATATTAAGTTTCATATTAGTTTCAGTACCTGGAGACCGAGCTAAAGCTCAATTATAAGCAGGGCTATGATTTCAATAATAAATATTGGATTATTGAGTTTTGAGGTTAGGCCTATAACATTAAACAACTAAATAAAGGGTATATACAACATTAGGCTTACCTGTAATAAAAATACAGTTTAAAGGATTAACCACAATCTCAACGCTATGCCTCAGAAATAAGTCAGGGCTAAATTAAAGTATTATTTCAATATCGATTTATTCCTAGGGCCTAGTTCGCTCACGTCAATAACTACTATTATTGCAAATTTATGTGAACATCATTTCGGTTAGGCCTATAACATTAAACAACTAAATAAAGGGTAGCCTATGTTTATTATGTATTCGTTGCCATGGTAACTATAAATAGATACAACATTAGGCTTACCTCTAATAAAATATACAGTTTAAAAGAAAGCAGATGATTATTGTAATGGCATTGAAAACATTTGCATCAGATGTGCTTTGTATTGTTTAAAATGGACAAATTTCACTTTTTAATTTAATAAAAAGACGTAGAAAACGAATTTTCCCAGACTGGTGACCATTTCCAATCGATTTCTCGTGGCCAAAAGCCTAATATAAAATCAAAAAATCAAAAATCCTTAGACGGAGATTCCAGATCCATTTAGCAGACAAACAATTATCTCTCGCTTTAGAAGATAAGATTTAAAATATTAACTAATAAATATTATTATTATTATTAAAACTATTCGATCAATTTCGAACAAATTTGCACCAAACATGTCAATTTAAAGGCCTGTATAGATGCACGAAAAAAGGTTTTGAAAATTTTTGAAAAACAACCGCCTTTTTGGCCAAAAATCAGTTATTATTATTATTATTATTATTACCTAAACGAGAATTTTTAGAAAGATGCTGATTTTTCCACATGGTAGGGCACATTAAGGGCTACAAATAAGCCAAATTTTATCAAAATCGTTAGAGCTGTTTTTGAAAATTTTTGATTTTTATAGTTTTTTTGCCATTTTTGGGGGGTAAAACCCATTAAAATCTAAAATTTGGAAAAATAAAAAAATAAAAAACGCCTGGAGATATTCCAGTACTACACCTACATACCAAATGTCATCAAAATCGGACCGTTGGTATGGTCTCCACCTCTGTACACATCCTAACAAGACACACAGACACACGGACACACGGACAGACATTACCAAAAAACACTTTTTTTATGTTCAGGGAGCACCAAAACAAATAATTTCACTAAAAATATTTTTGGGTTCAGGGAGCACCAACACAGATAGTTCCACTAAACAATTTTTGGGGGTTCAGGGAGCACCAAAAACAGATAACTCCACTAAAAATTCAAATTCGAAAATTTGGACGAAAACAATACTTTCTCCATATACTACGTATAGGGAGGAGAAAAATTGTAATGTCAAATATCTCTAAAACCGCTAACCATACAAAAAAAAGAAGAAGAAAAGGCGTACAAAGAAAGTTAATTTGTTAATGACAAACAAAATGGGTTTTTTACTTTTCTCGTAGCTCAAAAGATAACCGAGTAAATCTGCTAAGAACATAATTAATTTCTTGGTAGTTGTCTATAATACACAAATTTACTGTAGAAGTAAAGTCTTAGATTCTTAATGACAAGCGTTACTTGCACTTCTTGACAACTATCTTCCAACCTTACTGGAGAAAGTCCCATTCAATGATTCATGGTCCATGATGGATGGACCGCCAGCCCATTTTAGGGTGGATATTTACTCATGTTGGTATTATCATACTTATTACCATAAAGTCTTACCATCATTAAACTTAGTTGTTACAGTAGATACTTTATGATTGAAAAATGCAATAAAATGGTTTATGCAATGTATTTTACCTTTCATATTGCTAACACAATTTTCCAAAACATTCAACTTTGAATGTTTATAATTAAAAAACGAAGGCATCTATTGAAAAACTGTTTACGCCGTTGTTTTTTGTCTTGAATTTTCACATTGAAATAACGTGTCACAAGACCTCCATCCTATTTAAAAACATAAATTTGAATCCCATAAGGAGATCTAAGATGGCGGACAAAAATTCCAGAACCACCAAAATGTCGGATTTTTAAAACTATGCAGATTCGCTTAAGCTTCTTCCATCAAGTACGATTCAGTTACGCAATATAAAGCCGTTTCCGTACTTAAAAATCACCCTGTATAGAAAGAAAAATGGATTGGCCTAAATTATCACCTGACCTTAATACAATTGATTTACTTCTGTGGGGGCACATCAGGAGCATAATGTAGCTTGAATTCAAGATCTCAGGCAATACATTGAGAATGGTATTGAGAGTATTCGGCAAATGCCTGGAGTTTTCCAAAGACTGCTGAAATCTATCAGAAAGAGCTTGGTTGCAGATGTTCTAAACAATGGCCGTGATTTTGAACAATTTTTTTAGTTTGTTTATGAATAGCACTGCTAGTTTTCAACTGTGTTATTGATGTTTCTGTATTATTGTAGAAAACTACCAAAAAAGTATGTTTTACTTTCTCACTATACTATAGTATAGAGAAAGTATAGTGATCGCAAAAAAAATCGATGTTGAGATTTTTGTGGAAATATCCGTTTTGGGACCCCCTGAGTCCAAAAAAGTGGTTTTTACAAAATGTCTGTCTGTATGTATGTATGTATGTCTGTTTGTATGTATGTCTGTATGTATGTATGTCTGTATGTAGACAAAGCTAGAGAGAAAACTATTCGATCGATTTCAACCAAATTTGCACCAGACATGTCCAATACGCCTGTATAGATGCACGAAAAAGAGTTTTGAACAATTTTGAAAAACAACCCCCTTTTTGGTCAAAAAACTCTCAAAAATCAGTTATTATTTTTTTATTAAAAAACGGCTCTAACGATTTTGATAAAATTTGGCTTATTTGTAGCCTTTAATGTGCCCTACCATATTAAAAAACCAGCATCTTTCTAAAAATTCTCGTTTAGCTAATAATAATAATAATAATAACTGTTTTGGGGGGTTTTTTGGCCATAAAGCGGGTTGTTTTAAAAAAAATTTCAAAACCATTTTACGTGCATCTATGAAGACCTAATTGACGTGTTTGGTGCAAATTTTTTCGAAATCGATCGAATAGTTTTCTCTCTAGATAATAGTAATAATAATAATAATATTTATTAGTTAATCTCCAACTTTAATAAAAAAAACACTCCTACCCCACCCTACAAGTCACAGTGAATCTGTTTAGTAATTTAAATGTATTTGTGAGAAAGTATGTGCCAGTTCCTGGTACCGTTTATTTAGCCTATAACTCAGTTATCTTTAGAGCTTCGGCAAATTACAAAACCCGGTTTGTTTGTAATTAAAAAAATTGTTTCCTAGCTTATTTTGGAATGTTTGTGGTTTTAGAGATATTAAAAATTAAATATTTTAAATTACCGCCATTTTTAACGTATATAACAGAACATTCTGGGGTTTTTTCGGTAAAAGGTGACGTAACAAATATGTACACCAAATCTGAGATCAATATTTTTATATTTTCAAAGCTATATTAAGTGTTTAGTTAAAAATGGCGGATAATTTGAAAACCAAACATTGCTGGCATTATGTTTATTGAAAAATTTGGGACAATATACACTGTGTACAACACTCTTTCTTTCTTTTGACTCATAGAACCATACCCTAAAGTTTGTAAACTTAGTATGAAGATCTTAGTCGTATCTTTTCACTAACCCGAATACGGTCGAATTTGAGTTTGATAGGTATTACACTGCAGCATCAGATCAGAGAATTTACCCGAAACTGTGAAACCCTCAATTTAAAAAACCCACACGAAAACGAGTGACAGCCACGGACTACGAAATAACACTGCAGGTAACAATTAAAAAGAGAAAACACTTTTTGAACAGATTTTTGTTGTTCGTCGATGCAGATTTAATGCATGTTTATCTCAAACCTAATTGGGATTTATGAAATAGTCACTGTTGAAAAAAGTAGCACAAAATATTTTCGTGGTTTTTTAAATAAGGCGCATCGAAAAATTTTTGGATGAGTGTGCTGAACTCGCATACTTAAACGAATAATTAAATAAACGAACTCGCGATACGCGTCTAAATGTAAGGCGCTTTGTGGTTTTTGTATTTCGTCGATGATTTGCACACCGTACTAATAGAAATCAAATGTTTAATGTAACAGATGATCGTTAAAGAATTTTTTTTTGGTTTTTAAAGGCGAAAAACCTAGGTGGTTATCATCGCCTGTCGTTAAAGAAGGACGAAATAAAATAGGCAGTGGTAAATTCAAAGGCTCAATAGCTCAATACTGTATGGGTTTAGTCACGTCACGCTACCGATGAAATAGTCATTGCGCTTTCTAATTTTGTAAGTTGTGTTAAATTAGTGTACTTGATGTTACCTCTAAAGTGGACATAGTGCTTTCTCATTGTTTTAAAAGTCTAAATTTTCTAACTTTGTTGTAAATGCATTAAGTAAACTTGTATTGGTTCAGTACAGAAGTGAAAACTGTCATGAATAAAAATCGTTGATTATGTTGGTTTAATCAGAAATTTGATAATTATTTTTATTTTGTCCCATTTAAAATTGAAATCTAAACAAATAAAAAATAACAGATACATGATTGTCTACAGTCTATAGTCCCACGACTGATTTTGTTTTGTTTAGAAATTATTTGCTGAACAGTTTCTTGTGGTTAGAATTTTCCAATCCGTTATTATGATTTATTACGCGATTCACAGTGCAAAGGAAACAAAGAGACGGGTTTGAATTAAATTAAGATAATGCAAATATGAATGCTTCCTTTCGTTAACATATGTCACACTTTAAGACCATTTAAGTTACAACTAAATAATTTACGTTTGTGATTGTATTCAAATTTATTTTTACAACAAACTTTTATCGAGTTGTAAAAGTTTCTGCGGCACATCTTTTATTTAATGTGACAGTTGGCAGATAACAACGGGTGATTTTATGTTACAAAAATCAAGATTGTCAAAACAATTACCAATATCAATTGTCATAATCAATCCTAAAGGAAATACTTTATTACCTTAAACACCTGAATGTAAAGTGGTCCGTCTTATATGCTAAAGGACCACTCGAATAACGAGTAATACATTAAAATAAATACACTGGTGAAGAACGACATAACGGATAACCGGTTTTTAAAACAGTTTCCAAATATATATTAATTGAAGAAGTCGAATTTGTGTTTAAACGGCCATAAATTTAGACCGATAAAGGTGTTTTATTGATTCATTAAATGTCATGTTAATGAATATTTAGCGAATACTGGGATGTTTAACTATACCGGTTCTACCGAAGTAGATGACATTTCAAATCGGATATCTGAGTAATCTTTCTGTTTTCAACGGATGTCTCTAATTATAAGATGTTGATGATTTAAAGTTCGAAATGTCAACACATGTAACTGTCTGGTAATAAGTTTAATAGTTGGAGTTGATCAAGGCATCTTTATTAGCGAATTTAAATAGGAAAGGCGAGCTACCGCAGTGACACTTTTGATGAGACCTAAGGTCGGGAGTAGTAAATGAGCACCGATCATGGTCACCAGAACACGTTTTGGGATGTAATTAAAATTTTATGTATGTACAGTGGACCTGGCAATGCTTCGCTATTGTTTGATTTAATTTTAAGGGTGGTTATCCCATTTCATCCCTTTGACTTAAGTAATCGAATTGCAAATATTTTTTTTTATATCAATTAAGGATAAAATTAAATAATTTTAGTTTTATAGTTTGTAGGAATTTAGTTCAATTTATTTTCATTGTATAGGGGTAGCTACTCCATTTAATTTTTTTTGTTTTTTGTGACCATATTCTCTAAAACAATCCTGCTACTAATATGTGTAAATTGTGAAATTTTAGTAAGCTTAGTTGAGTAGTTTTTGAGAATTTAGAAAAAGTAAGTGAATTATTATTTATTTTATTAATTTTATTTATTCCATTTCATCTCTTTGACTTAAGTAATCTAATTGTAAATAGTTTTGTATATCCTTTAAAAATAACTTTAGTCTACATATTACATAATTTTGGCTATATAGTTTGTAGGAATTTAGTTGAATTGATATGTATTGTATAGGGGTGCAACCCCATTCAACTCCTTGGACTGAATTAAATATAACGTCTAAACACTCCAGGCAATGATATGGATAAAGTGTGATTTTTTTAGTAAAATCGGTGAAATAGTTTTTGAGATTATAGAGGACAGAGAAACAAATATTGATTTTTATATAATGCAAAAATCAAAGAACTAGATCACAGCGCCACCTACCGGGTCCACTTGTGAATCCAAACCGCCAAACAAACACAAAATTTCATCAAAATTGGTCCAGCCGTTTAGGAGTTCAGTGACATACACGCGTACAGAAGAATTATATATATAAAGATGTATATATGTGTTCGCACTCTAACGACCGCATTTTAAGTCCGATTTGTTTCAAATTTGGTCCACTCGTTAGTTGTC
>JAGFPH010008395.1:3480-18964 GCA_018207615.1 Philaenus spumarius
AATTGTTTGCAAGGTCTCATTTTAAGCACAGTCACAATACGCATCCGTCCTGCAATTTAAATTTTTTTAAGTGCTTTTGATTTGTTATATAGTTGACATTTTGTAAGTACAAAGTTTGATTTTTTTCCTAACACAATACAAAATTAATAATGAAAAATAATTTGCAAGCCGGATCCCAAATTTTATAAAGAAAAGTCAGTTTTCTTTTCAACATTCAATTACAAAAGATGGATTTATAAAATGGTTTGAAATGAGGCAACGTCAAAGCTTTCAGCTGCAAGAAATTGCACTGTTTGGATACGGTTATAGAGAGAAGGGCTTGCGTTTCCAGTTGCTTTCTCGTTTACTAGAGCAGACCCTTAAGCCCTCGATCTGTACTGCTATTGGGAGTATCTTCAATACACAAAGCATTGCGTGCTTCGCACTCCATTCCGCATATTGGGATTATCTTCAATACACAATGCATTGCGTGCTTCGCACGCCATTCCGCATCTTGGGAGTATCTTCAATACACAAAGCATTGCGTGCTTCGCACGACAACCCCCGTATTGGGAGTATCTTCAATACACGATGCATTGCGTGCTTCGCACGCCATTCCGCATCTTGGGAGTGTCTTCAATACACAATGCATTGCGTGCTTCACAAAACAACCCCCGTATTGGGAGTATCTTCAATACACGATGCATTGCGTGCTTCGCACGCCATTCCGCATCTTGGGAGTATCTTCAATACACAAAGCATTGCGTGCTTCGCACGACGACCCCCATATTGGGAGTATCTACAATACACGATGCATTGCGTGCTGCGCACGCCAACCCCACTGTAAAGTTTTGCACATGGCTTTGAACCGGGTACTTTTATGGTATTCTAGTCGCGTCAAAAAAAAGTGCAAAATAACATCCTACATTTATCCGTCGTGAACAGACATATTTCCCAAACTGTTGGTTGAAACCCTAAAACGTAGGCCTATAAACTTAATTTTGGAAATTTGCTCAACTCGCGTCAGCGGTCCAGCTGCGTGGTCAAATTATTTTTATTTTCAGTCATGTGCGTACCACATTTTAATTTGCAAAACGCTCCAATTTACAGTTATTAGGTACAGTAATCAAATTCTCCCCGATATTTTACTCCTCTCAAGTGAATCGACTGAAAATCATGTTTCTCGTCTTGTTTGTAAGAAAATGTCTTTAATACAAATTTTTGTCACCTACGAATTATAATTTAGATGTTCATGAACGAGTTCCTGCAAATTACAAAAGATTATCTTCAAAATTCGATGAAAGATAAGTTATATTGAACAGGACTGTACGTTTTGTCCTGGTATTGCACTCCCTTAACCTCTATATTTTCGAGTTTTATTCCTTTAGTATTTAAAAAATATTTATTTCTCTCGTATATTTTTGGTGTTTTCAGAGTAATTTTAACGGCTTTTACCAGAAAAAGAAGACATTTTAAAACCCTCTGGTCACCGCGTCCTCCATTTTCACCCAAACTACTTGTAGGCTACTTTCACGTTTTAAATTCCATGCTGTAGCCTACGGATTAGTGTATTAATTAACTAAGTAATTATTTTTTACCTTCTTTAGTATGTCAATGTAATCCTTTGTTTTTTGTTCTTCTCCTACGAGCGCGGTTTCGGTCATTCGCCCATCTTCAGGTACTTTTACAATGACACAATAACACTAACACATAACTACACATAAAAAATTTGTTGACTCCGTATTGGAGATCGTTAAAAGTTTAAGTATTTCTTTATAGCGTAGTGACCGGCCTAGCGTGAGCATCGCTATACAAAATACTTAAACTTTTAACGATCTCCAATACGGAGTCAACAAATTTTTTATGTGTAGTTATGTGTTAGTGTTATTGTGTCATTGTAAAAGTACCTGAAGATGGGCGAATGCCCGAAACCGCGGTCGTAGGAGAAGAACAAAAAACAAAGGATTATATTGATATACTAAAGAAGGTAAAAAATAATTACTTAGTTAATTTCACGTTATAATTTTGTAACTTGCAAAATTTACTAAAAATATTAGTAGGCCTAACATTGTGAAAAATCCCTTCATCTATATTGCTCTATTTTTAAATTTTTGTTGGAAGTCATGCACCTATAACAGTTCAGATAACACCAATAACGTAGGCCTACATTAATATAATAAAAGAGCGCATACGATAAATGACTCCCAGTGAACACTACATCGTTACATTTTATATTGTAATACAACATGAACTCATTGTACCCTAGAGGGTACTTGCAATGGGGGGGGGAGAGGGTTGCATGGATAGGTACTCTGGGTTATTGCTACATACACTTTCTCAACTACAGTAAACCAGATGTGATATAGTTTATTTAGTTTTATACCAAGAAAGGTGTAACCCACCGTTAAACGAAAACTATTGGCGTCACTGCGTGCTTCGTACGCCACCCTATTCATACAATGCAATTGGACGTGCGCATGCGCAAGAAATAATTCCTGACAAAATAACTCCTAACTGTTTTCAACTGAATATTAATTGTTTGTTTTATAAGTTTACTAGTAAGACCCCGTGAAAATTCACAGCCAGACTAATTAGATATAGGCTACGCATCAGAAATACATACATTAAAATACTACTAGGGGCTCTGCCCCTGGACGCTTCGCGTCCCAAGCTCGCCTCGGCCTACGGCTCGCAGTTGGAAAACTCTCTAAATGCACTCGCTAATCTTTGGTTCGTTTGTACCTGGGTGATCGAGCATCGTTCAGTATTTTTAACCCAAGAACAACAACGTAGGGGTGGAATCCCACCCAAGCTTTGATTACTTGAAGCTGCTCATGTGTAAAATTTTCTTATCATATTCTCCTTCTCAGTACCCTCAAATTCAGTCTTTGTTCTAGCCTTTGCAGGTGGTGGTTTTGTTTTTAGTTTTCAACTAGTCCTAGTTTTTTCGGCTTGGGTGAGTAACCACCCCACGTTGTTGTTTTTGTTTTGAACTTTGTATTGTAGAGCCGTGTTTTTTTTCAAGGTTTGCTGTTCTTGTCTGTGTTTTGAACTGTACCGCGTCATTGATAATGTTACAAAACCAACTGATAACATATCAGTTCCTGATAATGTTACAAAACCAACAAGATACGTGCTCACATTAGTTGATCCTCTGAAAAATACTAACAGGAATGTGACAACCTATAAGTGGTTCACCTCCTGTGAGTTGGCAGATGAATTTACACGTAATAACCTCACACTTGCGGGGACTATGAGAAAAAATAAACGGGAGCTTCCCCCAGAATTTGTGGAAACAAAGGGTACTCCAGTAATGCCATCACGATTTCTATACGATCCTGAAAATATGATTGTTTCTTTCATCCCCCCCCTCAAAAAAAAAAAACAAAAAACAAGGGTGTAATTCTTCTATCCTCAATGCATACTGATGGTGGTGTGGATGAAGAAACCAATAAACCAGATATAGTGAAGTTCTACAATATGACCAAGGGGGGAGTTGATGTTTTCGATCGACTGTGCCACGAAAAAACTACAAAGCGCAAGACTAAACGTTGGCTTATTCGTTATTTCTATGGCGTTTTGGATTTCGTAGGAGTGAACGCTTACATGCTTTTCAAATAATTGAACAATGTTCAAGACACCTACTCTCCCCGAGCCAGGGCAACATTTTTGAAAACTTTGGCCCCTGATTTAGTCGAATCTTATATAAGAGTGAGAGCCTAGAATGACCGACTTCCATAAATGCTTCGTTTGTCGATTCAGCATTACTTAGGTGAACAGCAACCCCAACAGAGAGCCCCTCAACAAGAAACAAGAAAACCTAGAAGATGTGACGTGTGTAATGAAGGTAGCGTCAGGAAGAACCGGAAAGGATATTAATTTTGCGAAAAATATGCCAAATGTTTATGTGATAAACTTAAAAAAGTGATTTTTTGTTATGGCTGCCTGAATGCTGATAATCTTTCGAAATAATTCAATTGAAAACATGATAGATACCTACTTTGTTTACAAAAATTGTTTTCTCAATAAATTTAAGATTTGTATTCATATTTATTTTGATTTTGAAGAGTTTTTCCCAGAAAAGTTTTGTATTTAATTTTTATTGTTCATGAAGAAATTTTGTTCTAGTATTATTTTGCTATCAAGCGTTATTTGTGAATTTGTTCTTAGTTTCCAACTTAAGTAACTTTTCTCTTTTTCTGTTTTATGGCTGATAATGTTTATAATACCGTATAGTGTTTAATGTTTTTGTACTGCAAGCTGTTTTGTTTATGTTAAGTTTGTGGTGTTTTGTACCATTTTGTACAAGTTAAATATAAAATTATAAACTCAATGATAAATTATATATGTTACGTTAAAAACTGCACCTACCTGAGAATTAGATGATATATAATAAAAATGTTAATGGAAAAGCAATATGTTATTACTCAGAAATGGATTACCAACCATCTCCCCCATTCAGAATTTCAAATTCATAACAAATAACAGGAAATATTAAGTTGGGTTGGATCCCACCCCACGTTGTTAATTATGTTACAAAAGTTCACGTTGTTGTACTTGGGTTAACATCTGGATTGTATCTATAATGTATCTATTCGACATTTAGTGACTTTGAAGGAAATATAAAAAGAAGCTGTACCTATTCGCCTTCTAAGTGACTTGAAAGATGGCATAGAAAGAAGTTGAGATTTTAAATTTTATGCGCATTTTTCAGACTTTATGCGCGTTTTTGAAGACATTAAGACCTAGCGCATTCAATTCCTGACGTCAAATAACACCTGTATGCAAATTTTCATCAAAATCGTTAGAGCCGTTTTCGAGATCCGCAACAGATACAAAAATACAAAGATAGATACAAAAATTGCTGCTCATTTAAAGTAATAGGATTTAAAAACCACAAGCTTTATGTATTCCTTCCTAACTATGCCGTGGGCTTTTTTAACTCGGTAAAAGAAAGGCTCTTCTTTACCTTGAAGAAAACTCCCGAGTGTACAGTATGATTTCAATGCAAAAGGCTTGACTCAAGCAGCAAAATCGTTGAAACATGCATTCGTAATACCGTGTTTCGGATTCTATTTATAAATTAATAATCTGGGAAACTACTTTAAGTTATAAAGAAGGCTTTATATTTTTTACGTGTTAGCTTAAAATATGGAAATTATTGCTTAAAACTCCCAAAAATGCGTTAAAAATAATAGATTATTACTCATTTAAACTGTTGATTAAAAGGAATTGCCGACGATTTCTTTCAATTATGATATATAAGACAAAAGCACAAAGCCTTTAAGAAAAATTTAAGATGTTTCACAACTTTTTATGGTTGAAAAACGGCGTCCGAAACACGGTAGT
Source organism: Philaenus spumarius (assembly GCA_018207615.1). Taxonomy (NCBI): domain Eukaryota; kingdom Metazoa; phylum Arthropoda; class Insecta; order Hemiptera; family Aphrophoridae; genus Philaenus; species Philaenus spumarius. The sequence continues at coordinate 8,809 of JAGFPH010008395.1, forward strand.
ACAAAGTGGATATTTTTGCTGTTTTACGCAAGGTGATATAGAAGACCCTTAAGGATTATAAAACTGTAGGCCTATTTGTTAAAAATGTTTATTTATTTAAAATAGAGATACAAAAATAATATATGATGTTTTAATTGCTTTTTATTTGAATTTTCACGCATAGAGATGAAATATATTATTTGAAACAGCCTATTTTGAAATAGCCTAAACGTATAATTAATTGTTTAATAATCTTCAAATTGACTTGAACAAAATTAATTTGTGGCATATGCCTTCTGTAATATGGTAGACCTACGATATACGAGATGTGTTTGAAATAATAACCTCTATGTGTTTTAAAATAAAATTGGTTAAACATAACTAATCCATTTATCATTTATTTTCTTGATCTAAATACGAATAGTGTATCGCAACCTTCTACATTCATTACATTGTACCTTTATAAACGCAATTCAACTGGCTGTGGCTTGATTTGGTCTCGTCCATCTTAGTTCATAACGTATAATATACGGGGAATCGATTGTTGAAAAATAATAGCTTATTTTGAAGTGAATTTGTGTATAAACTGTTTATTGTTAAGTCTTTCAAAACTACCGAGTTTTGAGAAAAACGTTATACGTGAAAGCAGTGCGTTTCGTTCGCAGTCTTCGCAGAAATATTGCGTTACCAATTTAAAAAAACAGTTTTGAGGTTATGTCCGACACATTTTGATTTCTACGATAAAAAGGTAAACCTTTAGCGACAATTTTGTTGGATATTAGTTAGATATTTATCTTGCTTAATATTACTTTAAGTATATGTTTAGGCCTGAGAATCGTATATCTATTTCTATAAATTTGCTTATTCTTATTAAATCTTAACACTGCCAAATTTAAAATAGAAATAGTCTAAGGCTATAATGCTCTATAACTGATACAATTATTATTAGTTTATCTAACATTGTTTGATTTAAAATCAATATATTAAACTTTTAAGAAGGTTTTAGCCAATAGGCCTACTAAAACAATGACTTAGTAGGCCTAAGCGGTAAAACAACCTAAAATGTTGAAAAAACAATGTTATACAGAAATTATAACAAATTGAGACTGCTAGAAATTAACCTCAACAAAATTTGTATAAAAACTATTTACAGTATTAAGGTCCATTTACACAGGTCCTTGGAGTGTCAGTGCCGTATTTAATTAATCCGTGTTTCCGTATCTGGGGGGAAAACAATATTCTTTGGGCATTTGAATAAAGGGGTTTTCACAGGTCCGGTGCTTGTCGGTATCAGTGTTGTTTCAGTATCCCTTCCGTGATTTAATTAAATTAATTTCCAACGGTATTTTTTTTAGAATTTCACGGACTTAATTTTTATTTGTTTACAATGAATGACGAACAACTCATCGAATGTGTCAGGAAATATAAAATTTTATACGGATCTATCTAATAACTTATGTAGATATCTTATCTAGCAGATATGTGTAGGCCTATATTTCATTTGAAAATAACATAATTTGTTCTATACAATAGAGATACATAAAACTAACCTAAAAAATGTGTTGGTGGTTCAGTATATAGGCCTAACTTAAAATTGTGTAACCCTAACCTTCAGATCTAAATCAACTACTGTTTTATTTATAATTTGTAGCAACTTATGTTTGAATTATGTACTACGGTAGGCCTAAACTATCTTCGTAGATTGTTTTGTTTGTGTTTGTTTTAATTTAATTAATCTAACCTAAGCAGTTAACTGGTTGTGAAGAATAATTAACTGATTCTAAATTTGCCAAGTTGGTTGCTTTGGTAATTAATACATTCACCAAACATGGTTGGTTTAGTACAGGCCTAACCTAAAATTGTAGTAAACTTTTGATCCGAATCGGCGCAAGTTTACCATTCGACCCTAGGCTAACCTATGGCAACAGAAATTCAAAAATAATTAAAAAAATACCTAAAAGGTTCTAACCTAAAGTATTTAGTCACAGTATGTTTACCTGCATTCAACATTTAAGTTAACAGTAGAATATAAAACAACGTCGAAGTCTGCAAACATATTAGGCTAGGGTCGACTAGTAGGCCTAACTTACGCCTCCGAATCAGCTGTTTTAAGAGGGCTGGGAGTGAAAAACCGTATTCATCCTATTTTTATGCTTTAAAATAAAAATTTATTGGTAGGCATCTATGACCCCATGAGAATATAAAAAAAAATATATTCAAATTTTAGTTTTTTTGCATCTTAAGTAGGCTAGTTTGTAGTTTCAAAAAAATAAAAATATTTTGACTCTTGTAAAGTTACAGTATCTGATTTTAAGATAATCCCCTTTCAAAATGTATAACGCCCACCATTTTAAAAATTATAAGAATAAATTCTTTGTGTTTGGTATGCTTGTAAATCGTAACATACAAAATGCTTATATATACAAAATATGAACTGAATATCTACATAAGCTCAAATTTGCAAATGAAATTGTGAGGGAAAGGTAGATCATAGAAAGCTGGGAGAGGTCTCATTTTAGAGGTCTGGGAATGAAGTTTTGGGGGAAAATATTAATCTTTGTTAGGTAATTATGTCACGAAAATTTGTCGCGGAATAAAATAATTACCATTTAAATAGCATGGGAATATGTAGGTGTAAATCAGGTGATTTTAGTGTTAAAAACAGGTGATTGTATACAAATTGGAAAATTCAGCTATCATAACATTAACAACACCTGAATGTGCAGTTTTGTGATGTGTTTTGTTATTGTAGCTGTGTTTTTGTTTCAAAGTGAGAATTAAAATCAAAGCTTAGGCTGTATGATTAAACACATTATAAAATTATTTCAACTGTACTTTTTTACTGCAATGAATAACGCTGGAAGAAAACCTCGCAAAGGTAGGCCATCACGAACGAAGAGGTATTGTTCCTAGAAATATAGCCTATATATAGGGGCTATTACCCCTACAAGCCACTAACTAGTCTGAACTATTTCTGGAGTTACATTGAGTTTTTGTAGAGAAATAAAATGGGGAATTGCGACTAAACTAAGCCGAATTGGAAAAAAGTTTCTTAAAATTTATTTCAACATATTCAATCCGGTACTGTACGTAGCCCGATAAGGTTTTTTCGTGACACCTGTGATCATTGGGGTTCCACTTTTGGTAGGCAGCCCAGAAAAGACAATCAAAAACAATCCTACTAAAGTAAAATATAAATCTCAAACTGACCTTTTATTCACTGCTTAAACATCACAATTAATTGTGTTGAAACGTCCGGTGTGACAAGCCGGTTATGTTGTACGAAATACTACTTTTTATTTAGTAACTAACACACAAACACTTACACAAACACTATTGCATAACACAAAGACACAAACACAACACTTCACAAGCACACTCGGGATCCGTAAACGGAACGAAACTCAAATTTAAAACGATCCCACTAAAACGATGCAGGTGATAATGGCGACTAAACAAATGACAGAAGAAAAGCTTTCTGTTTGTTTACTTTTAACCAATCAGATTAACGTAACGGTCAAGGTGACGACATTAACACCCCTGCTGGACAGTGTGACAATGATGCGTTTGACATAAGCTGATTATTTACATTAGTAGCCTATAGTCGCCAAGAGATGGCGTGAGTGTTGTATTTTAAATGATGTTTTAATTTTTTATCTGGCATGTGTTTATACAGTACTATTATCGGCCTATAATTGAGAATAGATTCATGCAACCTGTGATAAGTATGTTAAATGTGCTAAGTGTGTTAAAATCGAGAAATTTGAGTCGATAGTACACTCGATTTTAGCACGGTCTGGGTTCTGCTAAACCAGTGTTAACGACGTAAAACTATTTGGGAAGGTAATTTGAGGTTTTCATATTGAATATTACTTTAGGAAAAAAACGATTTAGCACATTAGCACAAGGGTTCAAAATTAAAATAGCAGTTTAACATGATAACGCTTTAAGCATTTAGCACAGATCAAGGCCGTAACCAGGAAAACTTTCTGGGGGGGAGGGTCAGGTCAGGACTTTGGATTTGAATTTAAACCCTTTTAACGCGTTCACTGTTAAGGACGCACATGTGAGCTTGACACTGAACACTATGAGAAGCGGTCGACGCACAGTGCATTGCGTGCTTCGCACGCCAACCCCCGTGTTGGGAGTATTTTCAATACAGAGTGCATTGCGTGCTTCGCACGCCAACCCTCGTATTGGGAATAGTTTTAGTACACATTCCATTGCTTGCTTCGCACGCCAACCCCGCATTGGGAGAATTTTTAATACACAGTGCATTGCTCCAATTTTAAGCCTATGTGCTATTAATGCACATGTGCGTCCGCTTTAAAATATTAGTGATTATTACGTAGAAAGGTTAAAGAATGACAAAATAAAGTAATTTTTTACTCATTTAGGCTATAAATATAAAAAAGGTCAGCTCCTAGCATAGGAAATACGAAATTTGCGTAGCAGAGAACGTGTTAAATACCAATTTCCATGCTTATTTTTAAAATGTTGATATAGTTACCCATGTAAAATATATAGGATGTAAAGATGATGAATGATTTTGTTTTGTTAGAGTACAGTATTTTTGTTGAACCTTCATAGTTTTCTTATTTAATAGATCAGATCAAGCTCACAACTCACAATCTAAATACTAGTATGCATGCAATGCACAATGTTGTAAAATATGTTGTTTAATCCTCTGTTGTGTTGTCTATTTTAGAATTTAACTTTCACTTTTTAAGCCTAGTATTAATTTTTACCGCTAAATTTCGGGATTTTTTAGGGGGTGACCCACTAACCCCTCCCCCCCCCCACCGGCTATGGCATTGGCACAGATTGCATGAATCCCCCTAATGTTGATGTACTGTGATAAATATTTGTTGAATTGTGTTGGCACAATTTGAGCTTTCTTAAAGACGTAAAATCTTCTTTTCTTAAATGTCGGTTTTAAAACGTTCTCCGTACACTAAACGGAAAACACAATTTTCTTTTGAGGATCTCTAGATTTTCCGCCTGTCTGTCCTCAGACCCAGCTTCTCCTGATCGGAAAAGATTGACTATCGCAATTGCATTGCAAACATTGTCAAAGTATGTACTATCAATTTTAGGGGCCCAAAGTTTACGCCCAAAATTTTTTTAATCCTATACTGTAATACGAGCAATGTCTGTTTGTTGGTTTGTTTGTGTGTTTGTACGAGCAATCTCGAGATCCAGCGGAAGGATTTTGCTGAAACTTTGGGATTAGAGGCTTTTGGGACTAAAAAATCGATTGGTGAAAACCACTACCTCAGGAAAACTCGTATTTTTCTGAAAAACTCATTTGAAAATTGAAAATTTTTAACATTGGGGTTATGTAATTTAAAATCAATAGGATACATATGACAAACATCAGCTGTTTCCTATAATATTTCCATCAGCTGTCTCCTATAATTTTTTTTTTTTTTTTTTTTTTTTTTTTGTCTTAAAGGTTATAATTGTTTTAAGCTTGAAATCAGCTGACCCGTGCTAATATTTCGCGAGTTATGAGTAGGCCTACAAAACAGTACTTACCTGATTTGTATTTACATACATTTTCCTATAAAAAAAAACACAATTAACAAAAATACCGAGTAATGCTCGGTCGCCCAGGTACTTACTTTAAACTGCCGAGTGGGCGTTATCATTTGAAAGGGCGTTAATTAAAGATGTAATTTGTTTAATGATTTGTGAGGCGGAAAACAAAAAGGTAACTCTTGTCGGCAGTTTTTGATTTTGAGTTACCAATAGTTTGGCACTAACTCTAAAATCTGAAACAGTTTATTACAAAAATCATAGTTTTGGTTGTTTATTTGAAGAAAACCCATTAAAAAACTTAAAAGTAACACAGAACCTTTATTTTGTACATTTAAAAAAAATTAAATAAATATCAAAACAAAGATATACATTTAATTTTTTAAATGATACATATTTTTAAACAGCTTTTGCGGAACTATGTCAAGGGTATGCATTTCAAGGCTCAAGATCGGTTGCTGCGTTAGCATTGCTTTCAACGCATTTCTGAGTATACTTACAACAGCTGATCCTGAAGTGTTTTACATTAAATAAATAATTATGACTAATTAGTGATTAATCATTTTTTATTGTTGTTAATAACGGTTAGATCACAAAAATCTACGTAATTTTTCAGTGTCATAGAGTTTGAATGGGGGACACGTAAACTGCCCCGATATTTTAGGTACTTTTGAAATGATGAAACTGCCCCGCTCATTAAAGAGGATCAAGAAGGGTCGCCTCGCCAGACCAGAAATGCTGAAATAGCCCCAACTTTCTACCTGACACAGGTACGGGATATTTCCCTCCGAATAGTTTCATAGTTCATTTATGGAACGCATACCAATAAATATTAGGTTAGGTTTGGTTAGGTTAGGTTTGGTTGGTTTGGTTTTAGAGGACTGCAGACACTGACAGAACGCAGGGACAAAAGATGTTTGAATTGAATTATAAGCATTTATCGTTGATTATCGTTAGTGCTTGCTTTTAGTTTGTTAATTTACTCTAAAAAAATTCCCTTTTTTCCCCAGTCCCGTAGCGACTACCTGGCCGGGCGCTCGGGGCAATTTCAGCATTTCTAGTCTTGCGAGGCGATCCATCCTAATCCTCTTTAATGAGCGGGGCAGTTTCGTCGTTTCAAAAGTACCAATAACGTCGGGGCAGTTTCAATACTCCCGTTTGAATATTAGCTAGCTTATACTACTATGAAGGAAAAGGGACCTGTTATCGGGCAGATATTATCATAACCAGACAACGTTATTTTTTTAAAGAGAAATTATTATTAGTTGCCTCAAAAACCACTAGCATTCAGGAGAGAATCGTTTTTTTTTTTTAAATAATGCGTAGTAGACGATTGTACTTATGAAAAGGGGACCTGGTGGATTTTGTACAGTGATGTTTTATTTGTTGAAATTGCATGTTTGTTCTCAACCAAGTGATTTTTAATTTATTATATTTGTAGGCCTATAGTTATGTTTTATTTAGTTATAATTATTTGTACCTGTGCTCTTTATACTTAATCTTTCTCTCTTCCTGATTGCGTGTCTTGTTTGTTCTCTTGCCTCAGGAAGCCGCACAATATCAGTTTGTATATTTATTATATGTGTAAAATTGTAGACCAAACTATTTACTTCCTTTTTCTCATTTATCTTTTTATGATAAATAATTTTTTGTTTATGAATTTAAGAAAAATATCTGTTAAATGCACTAAAAATAGGTTACAAGAAAAGATGTTTAGGTATTTAGATATATGTTTACGTGTACATAAAAAGGAATAAATACAAATTATTATAATTACTTTTACAACTGAATTTGCGCCGTTTTATTTATTTTTTTATTTTTTTGAGGTTCCGAGAAGTATTATGGAGGTATGTTCATCAGGCTGAGAATCTGCTGCTGCATTAGTATAGTAGGCCTATATTGCTTTCAACCTGTATTTACAACAGCTGACCCTGTAGGTGTATAAACATTGAATAAGTAATTATGATTAATAGTCATTAATAAAGGTTCAATCATAAAAATCAACTCAAACTTTTAGTCTCGGAGTTAGAGTTTAAATATCACCTAGCTTATAATCCCATGAAGGGAAAGAAACGGGCATACATGTCGGATCCGACTCGTACAACGTTCTTTTGTTAAGAGAAATCAGAATTGTATTAGTTGTCTCAATTACCACTAGAATTCAGGAGAGACTAGTTTTTAATACAGTGACTAGATAGAGACAGTGTGGCCACATGAAAGCGGCCGCCATGTTTTTCCTCAAAGTAATGTTATCTGCCATAAAGTATAATGTAATTTATTTTCAAAATATTTATAAAACCTTTTGTTTTATTTCATAAAGGCCTCGTAAACAATTTTTAAATGTTAAAAAGTAGTTAGAAAGCAGATAAGTTGTTTAAAATGAAATAACATATAAAAAATAATGATTTTTAACCTACTATCACATTTTTTACTAGTCTATGCGGATAGTTGAGTAGCCTACTGACGTTAATTACAAACTAATAAAGCTATATCAGGTTTTTGTAATGAGGGTACAGTGTACTACGAGGGGCTGCTTTTGTCTGTGTTTGTGAGTTGGTAAAAGTTTCTAACTGGTAATGTAACAAATAGGGAATAAGAAAGTGTTTTGTAAATCGCTGAGCTGAAAACACATAGGCCTATAAATATTCACAAATGCAAAATTCAATAAAAAATAACATACATAACAAATGCACCATAAATTTTAAACAACAATTTTGTTGCTTAAAATTCCCCAGAGTTAAAGTTTTGTGGCAAGTTTATTATGAAATTTGTATTTACTGATTTTTTAGGTTTCAATTCAGTTTGAAAAGCAAAATCTTAAAAATGATTTTCTTAAAGCTAAATTTGAAATTTTTCCTAACTTAATGAATAAATTAAAATATCAAAAATTCAAAGTAAAACAAAACGAAAAATAAAACAACGAATAGGCCTAAATCAAAATGCAAAATTATTATACTGTTGTTAATTAGCCTTTTTTATCAATGAATAATTTTACAAATTAAATATTTTCAAAGTTACACTTTCAGATTTTTACAATGCATTTATTTCCATCTGATTTTTTTTAAATAAGCGAAGCAATTAAAACTTTCCTAACTAATTTATTTCAATTGAAAGCTAATAATAAAATTAATGTCTCTAACAACAATTTAACATCGAAATTACAATTCTTTGATTTTGAGGTTAGGCAGTTCAAGATTTTCAAGTTATTCAAAGCCGAAAAACAGGTTTCATTATTAATTTCCTTCATTATTTCAGTTAGGCCTACTTATTAATGTGATTCTTGCCTTAGATTGTACCTTCACCAAGACTAAAAGAAAGAAAAAATAACGATGACAGTTTAATTTGAAAACTATAAACAAACGTAGGGCTAACAAGGACGAAATTATAGGTTTGGGCCAAAAACAGTTCTTAAAATTGCGTAATACTAATATTTATTGCATGTATCTTTTCTATTGATAAAAAGGATTAGCCTATGTTATGAACTTTTTAAAATGTTGTAAATAAAAGACTTTTGGTATGTACTTACTTCTGAAATATGCGCGCTGAAACGATTCCGTAGAGTGGCGGGAGTAGCCTAATCTGCTGTCATTTCCTTATTAATTTGGTGCAATATTACATACTTCAACACAAATAGCTTTAAAATAACTATTACGTTTATGTTAAAGTAAAAACTAACAAATATCTGTTAAAAAATCGGTAAAGTCGCTTTTAGAATATGTGAACGTGAATGAATGTAATGTAAACAGATACGAATTTAGGAAAAACATGGCTGCCGACATCTTGTCCAATAGGAAACAAGACCTCACTTGGCCACACTGTCTCTATCTAGTCACTGTAGTTTTTAAATAATGCGTAGTAGATTAGCGTATTTATGAAAAGGAACCTCTTGTCGGTCCCATGTTTTTTCTCCATAACCGATAAGATTTAGCTTTTTCCAGGCTGGACATTGACTGCTTTCACAATTATTTATTCCAGTGTTTTATAAATTCGATATTTTTTATAATTTTAGCTTGTAATATATAAATTAAAGTATAGGCCTAATAATCTAAATAAATCCGAAGCGATTTTTGAAGTGAAAACTTCTTTATACGCTTTGGGCACCTTTTTGGTTGGAGAAAATGATCGACCTCGCGTCACCGTCAACGCACGGTCTCACTTTTTTAAGGCTCCGTCGCATCACCGCAATTATGTAAGGTTCAGTCACATCTCCACAAATATTTAAGGCTACACCACATCTCCGCAATTTTGTAATTCTAAATTGCATCTCCGCAATTATTTAAGGCTCTATCGGATCTCCACGATTATTTGAGGCTCCATCGCATATCCACAATTAAGTTCAGTTGTAATTTGGCTTTTGTAGCTTTATCACTGAGGATGGCGACTTTGTCGTTGAAACGCGTTTGATTTATTAAACGTATTTGTTGTGAGATTGTGTGTTATTGTTTTATTTCATCTATATCCACAATTATTTAAGACTCCGACGCATCTTCGCAAATATTGAAGGGTACGTCGCATCTCCACATTCATTTAAGGCTCCGACGCATATCCGCAATTATTTAAGGCTCCGACGCATCTCAGCAAATATTGAAGGGTACGTCGCATCTCCGTATTCATTTAAGGCTCCGACGCATCTCCGCAA
>JAGFPH010008395.1:26917-45230 GCA_018207615.1 Philaenus spumarius
TTTTAAATATTTTTGTATGTTGTAACTATTAATTATAGTGAAAAACTACCAAGCCATTCGCATGAAGAATTTTGTCCCCAAGAGTTTGGTATTTTTTTTAAAACGCTATTCGAACAGTGCTGGTTTTGAATGGATTTAGGCTGAGCAATGTCCGTGTAACCTACCGTCACTATAGGGTGATTTTAAATATTTTTGTATGTTGTAACTATTAATTATAGTGAAAAACTACCAAGCCATTCGCATGAAGAATTTCGTCCCCAAGAGTTTGGTATTTTTTTTAAACGCTATTTGAACAATTGCGGGTTTTAAATGGATTTTGGATGAGCAATGTCCGTGTAAAATACCGCCGCTATAGGGTGATTTTAAATATGTTTTTACGTTGTAACTATTAATTATAGCGAAAAATGAAAAGCCATTCGGATGAAGAATTTTGTCCCCAAGAGTTTGGTATTTTTTTTAAAACGCTATTTGAACAATTGCGGGTTTTAAATGGATTTAGGCTGAGCAATGTCCGTGTAAAATACCGCCACTATAGGGTGATTTTAAATATTTGTTTACGTTGTAACTATTAATTATAGCGAAAAATTACCAAGCCATTCGGATGAAGAATTTTGTCCCCAAGAGTTTGGTATTTAAAAAAAACGCTAATTGAACAATAGGATGAGCAATGTCCGCGTAACCTACCGCCGCTATGCTGGAGTCGCAGGTTGCTTTCTGTTTTACTAGAGCCGACCCTTAATGTTAAATTGAATGCTCAAAATGTTTTCCCCGGACATTTTGACAATATGCGAGACTGTGAATGTTTCCTCCAACTGCAGCAGAAGAATCAACAATTCTCCGCCATAAATCATTCGCATCTGCAGGTTTCGTGGCACAAATCCGGATTTTTATGAACCCCCAGTAGACACAATCCAAAGGTGACATATCTGGAGATCTAGATGGTCATTCTACTTCCAACCTACGTCCAATCCACTGACCGGGAAATGTGTGATTTAAAAATGCACGAACTTCTTGACCGCAATGCGTTGGTGCGCCGTCATGTTGAAACCAAATATTAATAAAAAATGTTCCAACTGTATTTCTAATTGCTGGTAAAATATGATTTTGCAGCACTTCTATTTCCTTTTTAGATGTTAAATTACCTTCTATTAAAAATGGGCCTATTATCTGAGAATCTATCATACCCGCCCATACATTAATTTTTTTCGGATGTTGTGTATGATATTCAAACATCCACTGAGGATTTTCATCCGACCAATACCTAGTGTTATGACGGTTTAACATAAATGTTGCCTCGTCGGAAAATACAATGCGTTTTAGAAGCTGGACGTCCAAAACTGCTTTGTGCATAATGATTTCAGAAAATTCTACTCTGCGATCGAAATCGTCCTCCGATAGTTCCTGTTTAGTCTGCATTTTAAAAGGCTTGAAATGGTTTGGCACGCGATGTACTGAAAGACTGTAAAATATCTAGTTTCTGGTTATCGTGAAGGGCAGAAGGTTATCCAGCGCGAGGTTTATCTTCAACACTTTCTGTTTCTTCAAATCGTTTTATTGTATTTCGAACTACGGTTTTCGAAATTGGAGGACGATTAGAAAATTCGTCATTAAATAAGTTTCTAATCTGGTCGTAAGATTAGATTACCTAAGACTAGACTTACCAGAATAACGTAAGTGTTATTCTTTTACTTTCATTAAGGGCCATAACAATGGAAAACTTATTTGGATAAAAATACTGCACTTACAAAAATTATGCAATAAAAGATACAAATTAAACTACAACGGTATCCTTCTGTAATGACGGTTCAAAATTTACTACTTAAAAAAATACCAAGCACTTATATCGAAACACTGATAAAACTGCATACACAAAATGAAATAAACGGTACCAGATAACTGCCACATACTTTCTCCCAGTTGAAACTTTATACCTTCCCAAGAGTAGTATAGGAGGTGGTTATTTAGAATTGCAAAAGTAGGAAAATGTTACAATGGAAAATATTAGATGCATGTAACACACATCCATATTATATTATATTATTATTATTTAAACTATTCCATCGATTTGGAACAAATTTGCACCAAACATATCAATTAGGTCTGTATAGATGCCCGAAAAAAGGTTTTGAAAAATTTGAAAAACAACCCCCTTTTTGGCCAAAAGCCCCTAAAAATCAGTTATTGTTATTATTATTATTACTTAAACGAGAATTTTTAGAAAGATGCGGTTTTTTGCATGTGGTAGGGTACATTAAGGGCTACAAATAAGCCAAATTTTATCAAAATCGATAGAGCCGTTTTTTTAGAAATTTTGAAATTTCTCGTTTTTTTGCTATTTTTTGGGGGTAAAACCCCTTAAAAATCCAAAACTAAAAAAAATGAAGAAAACGCGTGGAGATATTGGAGAACTACACCTACATACCAAATTTCATAAAAATCAGACCGTTGGTATTGTCTCCAGCTCTGTACACATCCTTACAGACACACAGACACACGGACAGACATCACCAAAAAACGATTTTTTGGGTTCAGGGAGCACCAAAACAAATAATTCCACTACAAATATTTTTGAGTTCAGGGAGCACCAACACAGATAATTCCACTAAACATTTTTTGGGGGTTCAGGGAGCACCGAAACAGATAATTCCACTAAAGATTCAAATTCGAAAATTTGGACGAAAACAATACTTTCTCCATATACTACTTTTAAGGTGGATAAAGTAAAATGAGGACTAATATATTGTCGTCTTAAAAACAATCTGTAAGCTTTTCCAACAATTAACAAGTGACTGATTCAAAAAAATATTCCAAACAATAAAAACAGCTGATTTTTAGTGATTCATTTAAAATTAGATTAAAGAAACCTTTGACATAAGTAACAATAGGAAGTGGCTTTCCTGTGTTTAACCTTATATTTTATAAACTTGTCATATTAGTAGCGTTGAATAGCAAAGGCTATTAAAGAGTTGCGCTGATTTGTTCAAACTAAACTCAAATTAACAGAAATTAATCAGTAAACGAAAATTTAGGAACATTTAAGGAAGATAAAACTGTCAACGCACATGGGCTATTTTCACTGTTTTCCCAAGTGTGACGGGCTGCAACTTGAAAACGAAAAGTGATATTTAAAAACGGTTTTCACCATTATTTTTCTCGTGAAATGTTACATTTAAATGATGTATCACAATTTTAAATTTTGTATCAACAATGTATCGCCTCCTTTGTATTTGAAAAAAACGTTACATTCAAGATGGCGGACAATATTTTCAAACACAAATTGCAATACATTTTATTTGCATTCATATACCGGTAACTTTATTATGTTCTGAAGAATAACATCGCTTGTTTGCAAAATACTTTGCCGTAATCGGGCTTCCGGGACACCCGGTAGATAACTGGAAAGGAAATCTTTGTTGGCCTTGTATTTTTTCCAGACTATAAATTTCTAAGACAATTTATGAAACAAGTAAAATTACAAACCCGCATCCAACTTACTTCAAACTGTTCTTCGCTGGTTGCTTAATTAAAACCAAGTTGAATAGAACCTTTCTTCGTAAATTAATTTGCAAAAGTTATTCATAAAATACACGAAGTAAAAGTTGTTTCCCCTTGCTACATCAAACAAATATCCTACTTCTACATTGCTTTACTACTTTTAGGAAAATTATTAACTTTGTTCCTAGTGTTTAGAATAATTAATTATAATAATTATATAATAATTAAAACGACTTCAGTCGAGGGCTGCTTTTAGGTTAATTATATTTGAGGGCTTATAATTTCTAAGGCAATCATAGGCGTAACCAGGACGACCGTATGGGGGGGGGGTTATAACAACTGGGGGGGGGGGGTATTTTTTTAACCCTAGAACCGGCAGATCGCACGTTTCATGTGATCACTCCCGGCTATGACAACACATTTTTAACACGTGATTGTATCGAATATTTGACACACTAAAAATCTTCCAATCTCAAAAAGACAAACACCATTGGAAAGGTAATGTTTCAAACTTTAATTTTTGTACTTATAATTTCTTTCTAAAACGTATGTTTACATACGTAATCATCGTTTTAGTTTTGAGTTTTCTAAATGAAATACGCGGAAATGGCCGTTAATTTCCAGTTTCTAAGTCCCCCTCCCTACAGCCCGACCAGTATTTTTTCTGAGTACAAAAAATACATCTATATACTGATGGATGCATCACACTTTCCCCTATCTAAATCTGCCATCCAATAAAAAATCGGACAAATAGTTCTAAAGTTGTGGGCGTTTTGTAGACCCTTGCAATTGGTCAGTTTTCCTACCAATAAACAGCCTAAGTAATTACACGTGATATCTGTGTGATAGATGTCATTTTTAGACATATTTTGAGATGTGTGTGAATGCTTCAAGCTAACATTTAATGTGAACCAAATATGTTTTGCTCGAAAGGTTTGTTGTCTATGAGTGTGGGAATGAGAGCGTTTTGGTCTCAAACCAAGGCTGTAATTTCAAATTAACGGTTATTCCCCATGCTGCTTCATATCTGACCGTTATATACCAAGCATGAGTGGGATGTTCCTATATTTCTCCTCGCTTTTGTTTTTCAAATAATTCTAAGTCAAACACTTTTATGAAAATATAATTTACAAGTATAACTGTAAATTCTGTAAGTGTAACTGTCAATTCTTTGATTTATTCTCTAGACTTTGTTATAATAATATTTCATTTTCGAGCCCAGTATATATATTCCTAAATTACATTTCAAACTTGGCATAGTTTTGATAGCAGTCTTGTAGTAGGAACATACAAACTGGTATTTTCAAATTAAGAAATTTGAAATTCATAAATATTTATATACAATTCTATTTAGAACTAAATTACGAAACTTTTTTACATTTTGGAAAAAAATTAAATGAATGTTTACTACATTTTATGTAGACCTAAAGTTGAACTTTATCTTTCGTAACTGAACATTTTTTGTTTCTTGAGCTAACAACTTTGTAAATTTTACATCTATATATTTTTTACTAGCATTTATATAAATTCTTTGAACTTTTCTCTATAAAAAAGCTGAGGAATACTTTTGGATTACGGTTCATTTACTATTTTTGGCGAATTTTTGAAAAAATGTTTCCAAACGCCAAAAAATCCATTTTTGTTAACATTGCCGGTTCTAGGGTTAAATTAAGATGCAAAATAACACGTCTCAAGCTTCCCAAAAGTACTTTAAAACTATATAGGTGTGTATAATTTTCCACTTCTAATTGTGATGCATTCGTACTTTAGAATAATTTAGAATAGCAACCATGACTCATCCCCCGCCAAATATTTCCGTGCGCTGCCTCTAACCTCATAGGCTTGGAACACATGGCGGTTTTTTTTTGCCGACTGTGGATTAGTTACCGTCCCTGCTCATAAAAAGCCTCATTGGGATTCATTAAACTTATTAAACATTAAACTTATTCATTAAAATTCATTAAAGATTCATTTGTGTTCATTAATCACAAAGTGTGTTATGTAATATTTCTTTTAATGTTTTATTGATATGAACAGAGAGCAACTCTCGCTTTACTGTTATTCCATCGCCAATTGAAAAGGAAGCAAAAAATATACTTATTTTCGTTCGTCCAATAAATAAATAAAAGAGGAGAAGATTTTGGAGCATCTACACTGAGTTTCCTGATTTGAGGAACTAGAAGAAACATTTTTCAATTATTTAAGAATGTCGGTTTTCGTCATTTGACGAACTGCACACGCTGCTGAAGGATAGTATTCTACGAAATAAATACTAAAATAAGGAAAATTGGCGTGCATTTGCCATTGTTTCGGCGGAGACTTTGGAAAATCCATCGATTGTAATGGCAGCGAGCGGCTGCACAGCTACCTTCAGCGGCAAATAAACAGATCGTAATACTCTCCTTCGCGCTACTATTGATATATGACGACGACGGCATAATCTGTGGCGGAAAACGCCGTGTGCTTCCTTTAGAATACTATACTTTGATACACTACACTGCATCTATATAAAATAAAATTCAACCAAAGATAATGTCAGCAATATATTGATAGTTTATTATAGCTTAACATTTGCATAGGTGTTGAAAACAAGTTAGGTATTTTAATATAAAAAAAGTCCGAAATATTTTTTTAATGGGGGGGGGGTTATAACCCCCAAAACCCCCCCTGGTTACGCCTATGAAGGCAATACATAGTTCTATATATACAGGGTGATTCAGAACTACGCGGCATTGTCTCGGTAGCTCATTCTGCAAATAAAAGTAAAGTCATATAAACATATGCCTGAAAACGCATCGTTTTTAAGATATCCGCCATTTTGTTTTTTAGAAAAATAATCGATTCTATCCAATCATGCGTTTCAAAATGACGGCTGTTTGAAAATTTCAAACCTAAATTACTAAAAAAACCGTACATTTTAAGGAAGAATTTCAAGACACCTTTTTTGTAGCCCTTTTGATTCTCTATTGGATGGTGTAACTGTCAAAACAATCAGATGAAGGATAATAGTTATCTGTAATAATTAATTGGTACCTCCGTTATTTATGCTTCAATTATTAAAAACAATATATCGTTGGATTTGTCTTAAAATAGTCTAAGCATTTGGTGACTAAGGTTTTTTCTAGATATTTAAGGAGATCCGCTTCCGTTAAACCTAAGTTTCATATCTGTGGTAATTTTTAAACTTTTTCTCTGATAATTCCTTAAACACCATGTATATATAGTTGGAATATGACAAAAACATTTTTTTACCTAAATCTATATATATATATATAGCCTACAGGGTGTATAAAAAAACCTTTCAGGACTTTGGAATATGATTCTTCATACAAAATGTAAGAAAAAAGTTCCTATAAACATAGGTCCGAAAATGCTTCGTTTCCATATATCCGCCATTTTGTTTTTGTTACAAAATAATTCATATCTAGAGAACGGTTTGACTGATTGAGATCAAACTTGGCATGAAGTTTAACCTAACCATGATATACCTCAAGAAAAATAAACGATTAAATCCAATCATGCGTTTCAAAATGGCGGCCGTTTGAAAATGTAAATCTTAAATTACTCAAAAACCGTACGCTTTAACAAAACATTTCGAGACACATGTTTTGTAGCACTTTTGATTCCCTATCCGATGGTGCAACTGTCAAAACAATCGGATGAAGGATAATAGCTAAGTTAAAAGGTAATGACAACATATGTCCATACAATATTGTAGTATTTACTGTGTTGGTATAGGATGCCGGGTTGAACAAACCAATTAGTGCACATAACTTAACTGTTATCCTTCATCCGATTGTTTTGACAGTTACACCATCCGATAAGGAATCAAAGGGGCTACAAAAAAGATGTCTTGACATTTTTCGTTGAAATGTACGGTTTTGGAGTAATTTAGGTTTGAAATTTTCAAACAGCCGCCAATTTAAACGTATGATTGGATTTAATCGTTTATTTTTCTTGAGGTATATCATTGTCAGGTTAAACTTCATGCCAAGTTTGAACTCAATCAGTCAAACCGTTCTCTAGATATGAATTATTTTATTCAAAAAACAAAATGGCGGATATCTGGAAAACGAAGCGTTTTCGGACCTATGTTTATAGGAAATTTTTTTCTTACTTATTGTATGAGGAATCATATCCCAAAGTCCTGAAAGGTTTTTTATACACCCTGTATATTATATTAAAAGTTTAAATAACTTTTTTGTTTTATAAGTTTAAACAAATTTTAAAAAATTTCTTATTCCTTATAATCTACTGTATTTTTAATGTTATACAAACCATTGTAACATAACAAAAACAATTTTAGGCAACTATTAGTAGAACTTTTCAAATTTAATCAAATTTGTTTAACAAGATTGTAAAAAATAATAGTATTTGATCGTATATAAGGTTGACTATACCATTAAGTACATGGTATGAGGGTGATGTGGTAAAAATTTCATTAGGCTAGTTCAAACACTTTACATTTTATTCAACAAAATGTTATAAATGCCTTGATTTTCGGGAAATTGCGTTCAAAGTCTGCGAACATCCGAAAGTATTTTTTCCCCACTAAAACTCCCCTGCTCCATATTATGCAACCCCTTCTTTTGCTATCTTCTCTTGCTCTTCTGTAATGTCTCTACTTTTGAGTAAATTCCTGTAGTTTTTGTACTTCTGTGATGCCCTTTCTTTCTTTGAGAGCAACCTTATTGAATCTGTTTTGGCTGGAGAATACGAAAAATCCAGAAAAGCATCACTTTAGTTGTATTGTTTTTTGCCAAGGAAAATATGGCCAGATATGCATAAAACTTTATACATATTCTCTAAAGAAGACATGGGGGCTTTGCCAGAAGATATAAACATTCTTAAATCGGAAAATGCATTTTTAAAACAAGAAATTACTGTTATTAAAGAGCGGGAATCTAAAATTATTGATAAATTGAATGACCTAGAAGGTAGGTCCCGTAGAAATAACCTTGTATTCAAAGGCATTAAACATAAGAGAGGGGATGATTATATAAAAATTATAAAAACTTTTTGTGTAAATGTATTGCAGTGTCATGAAGGTGTATGGGTAAACCGTGCGCACCCGATCGGTAATTATGGGTTGTTAATAGCTCATTTTCCTGATGACGGGGACTTAAATTGGATACTGAGTAACGCGAGAATCCTAAAAGGGACAGGTTGCTTTGTATATAGAGATTACACGAAAGAAGTTAGGAAGAAAAGGAATCAGCTCATGGCGGTGAGAAAGAAATTGGAGAGATTTTCGGGTAAACGTCGGATGCCTCTACTACTCGATAAACTGATTGTCGAGGGATGCAGTTTCACTTGGACAGGAAGCAGACTATTGGCTGGGGCGGAGGATGGATGCAGCAAACTGAAGGAGTTGTTGAAGGTCGACATTACAAATTTCATCCAAAGCATTGAGAACAGCGGGAGGCCACTTTCGCCGGAAGAAGAGAAGGATTCGGCAAAGAAATGAGGGGGAAGCAACCGCACCGATCAACGGACAGCTCTGGAGGTATATAGTGAAGGTGTTAATAGTGCAAAAGTTGTATGTTATAATGTGAGGGGTTTAAGAGATAAAGTTACTGATTATAAGTTGGCACTTTATTTGTCAAAGTATGACATTTTTATTTTATTAGAAACGTTTTTTACGGAAAAGGATATTGATTTAACAAAAAAATATTTCAGTAGGTTTAAAATTTGTTTAGTTCCAGCAATTAGAGGGAGTAGTGCAGGAAGGCCAATGGGAGGCTGTTTGTACGGAATAAACTTAGAATCAAGATTTGTAAAGAACATATCTTTTGTTCATTGTGATTCTTTAATTAGTATTAGTCTTAGATTAGAAAATGATTGTTTTGTTTATATTTTACCAGTATATTTAAATTGTAATTTTTGGGAGAGGGACTTTACAGCTCTATCAAATTTTGTTTTTTCACAGCCAGAGAAAGAATTTATTATTATGGGAGACTGTAATGCAAGGATAGCTGATAGACAGATTGTCGACGTTAATATTATTAGCGGGTTGTTTAACATTGAAGAAAACCGAAATTCAAAAGATAATGTTTTAAATTTGAGAGGGAAGAAATATTTGGAATTCTGTGAAAGTAGCGGTTTGGTAATTTTGAATGGGCGGACATTTTCTGATAAAAGGGGAGAATATACGTTGATCAGTGCAATAGGCTCTTCAGTTATCGATTTAGCTGCTGTGTCATTGGATTGTTTGAAGTTTGTTAAGGATTTTGCAGTAAATGAATATATCGGTTCAGACCATATGCCAATAGAGTTAGAGATTGATATTAAATTGGATTTCATTGGTAGCGAGGTCGTTAGTTTACCGTTGTTACCAAAATTAATGTGGGTCACAATGGATGATTTGAAATACAAGGAGAGAATTAACACAAATCTTATTTCTAAAGAGGTGGGGGTGGATATAAACTCATTATTAAATAATATTACAGAATGTGTGAGGAGCGCGGCGCATCAAAACAATTGCAATAGAACTGGAATTAGAAAGTTTGTGTCAAAAAAACCTTGGTATGATAGAGAGTGTGATCTTGTTAGTCGAAGAAGTTTTAAGTTCTTGAATTTATATAGAAATAATAATAATAGTTATACAAAGAATTTGTACTTAGAAGCTAATAGGGAATACTCTATTGTACGGGCAAGAAAGCGGAAGGAATACGATGCCAATTTAGTGCAAAAAGTAAAAGACGTGAAAAATGCAAAACAATTTTGGGAGGCGGTTAAAAGTTTTAAGTCAAAATCTCACTATGTGGGGGCCAAAATACGTATTGAGGATTGGGTTAGCCATTTTAAATTACTGCTTGACCCGCCGATTACTGCAAATCCTGTATTTTACGCGGAACCTTTTATTGAAGGTGCTTTTCTTGATAAAAGTATAGATTTGTTTGAAATAAAATCTGTATTAAAAACTGCAAAAAATAACAAAGCGCCAGGGTTTGACAGGATACCATATGAGTTCTACAAACAGAGCCCAGATTCATTATTAATAGAAATGGCTAAACTATTTAATTTGATTTTGAATAAGTGTGAGGTTCCACATTGTTTAAAAAAATCAATTGTATATCCTTTACACAAGAAGGGTGATATTAATGATGTAACTAATTATCGGGGAATATGTTTTATGGATGCCATTGCCAAAATATTTACAGGGGTAATTTTAAACAGATTAGATAAATGGGTGACCAGTAAGAACGTAATTAATGAGTTTCAAGCAGGGTTTCGTAAAGGGTATTCTACTGTTGACAATATTTTTAACCTCACGTCTATGATACACTTAAGACTTTCGTTGAAAAAGGGAAAGCTATATTGTTTTTTCGTTGATTTTTCAGCGGCTTTTGATCGGATAGACCGGAGGGCCTTGTTCTACAAATTATTGTCTGGGCATTTGAACAAAAATTGTCAACGTTTTGAAAAATTTATATGACGGTACGTCAGCAGGGGTTTGGTGCGAAGATGGGGTTTCCGAGTGTTTTGATACCAGTAAAGGTTTAAGACAGGGGTGTTTATTGAGCCCGTTGTTATTTTCATTATTTATGAATGATCTGGACGAGATCCTGGGTGGGGGATGTTTGTTTGGAGATACCAAAGTGAGAGTGTTACTCTACGCGGATGACATCGTCTTAATAGCGCCCACGGCAGTAACATTGCAGTATATGATCAATAACTTGGAAAATTATTGTGACGTCTGGAATTTAAAGATTAATTTAGAAAAATTAAAAATAATGGTTTTTAGAAATGGAGGTAGTTTGGGAAGCGAAAAGTGGCGTTATAAGGGCGAGGAAATATAGTGTGTTAACAATTATAAATATTTGGGATTGGTTCTTACACCGGCATTGTCGTTTCAAACACATCTAAGTCAGAAACTCTCCGTTTCTAAAACGGCTATAAATCACGTTTGGGTAAATTTAATGGGGAATAAATGCGTGCCGTTAACTTCAAAATTTCAATGCTATAGAGCGGTTTCTCGATCTATTTTGTGCTAGGGGGCGCAGGTTTGGGGATACCGCGAATACGATTCAGTCGAACGGTTGCTACGTTTTTTCATCAAACGAATTCTAGGGTTACCACCAAATACACCTAACTATATGTTATATTTGGAAACGGGCCAGGAACAGGTGTATTTGTTTACGTTTAAGTTGCACATTATGTACATGCTAAGGGTCTTTAAAATGACTCCAGATCGGCTACCTAATATCTTAGCTAGACAAATAGTAAATAAAAACTGGTTTTGGTTTAGGGAATGGCAATTGTTGGCTGGGAAGCATTCTGTTACATTGTCTGTTGAGCCTGGGTTGCGGGTGGAGTGGGGGAGTCAGCTGTTCGGATTGCTAAATGCGATAAGAATTGATATGGGGCAAAGGTGTATTAGAGCAGCTGAGTCTGCCATTCATCACTTAACATACGGAAATCTTTGTTTGCAATTAAAAAATAGGGCATATTTTAAGGATGATATTAATATAAATGTAATTAGATGGGTTTTTAAATGTCGAGGTGAATTACTTCATTTAAATTATAAACCCTGGATAAAAAATATAAAATTATAATTGCTCACTATGCAATCTGGGAGAAAGTGAAAATGTTTTTCACTTTGTGGCTAGGTGCCCAATGTTGAGAGAAATCAGAATAAGTTGGTTTAAGATGCCGGAGTTAACCAGAGATAGGTTTTTGAGTTATTTAAATGGTGAGGATTGGGTGCGGCTTGTATGATATCTGAGGCAGGCTTGGATGTACAGATGGAATTTGATAAATGAGTTCAATTATTGAATTGTCGGCCTATAGCTGGGGCTAAGGGGGGGGGGGTGTAAGGGTTTACATTCAAAATAGGTGCATAATTTGTTATTGTGTTATCTTTGCAATTATTATTATTTTTATGTAATATTCTAGTATAGGGGCAGTATTTGCTATTGGGTTATATTGAAATTATTATTGTTTATTTTTTATGTATATTTTAGTATAGGTGCATAATTTGTTATTGTGTTGTCTTTGCAATTATTATTATGTTTGTTTTTTATATGTTTGTGTTACTATTGTCAACTTAAATAAGTTAAGCAATTTGTGTTTACTTAATGTTAAGTGTGAGAGAGTGGTGTGCCAACCGGGCAAGACGGTCGTATGACCATTGCTCTCTTAATGCGAGTTAGGAAGGTTTTTGTTTATGGTTTTATATATATGAATAAAGCATGTTTTCATTTCATTTCATTTCATTTCATATTCTCTAAAGGATGCAGAATCAGAAACTATAACTTTTAGAAAAAGTCAAAATTTTCAAAATACCCATTTTAACGATGGCGGATCCCTTTAACATTGAAAATTGTCAACTGCCACCATTTTGAAACATATTGTTGCAGGAAAACAATTGTTTAAAGTAAAATGTACCATATTGAGATGAATATTGACACCCAGTTTCATGATTATATGTTAAATCGTTTCTGAGATATAATGTATTTAAAACATTACATACAGACGGACAGACAGAAAACAGAGCGAGACAGGACACATGTTATATTGTATTATTTGCTTATTTTTAGCTGACAAATAACGACGTAAAGTTTAAAGGTCAGTCGAAGCTGGACATTTGTCCTGTATACTACGATTTAATTTCATGTACTTAGACTACCAAACAGCGGTAGTACTGTAACAAATATAAAGTAATGTTGCTATTTTAGGCCTGTCGGTAGGGGTAGTTTTAGACCAAAAGCTCCAGTAATTTACAATACGGCTGATTTTTTTAATAAATACTTTAAAGTATGTAGATTAACATAAAAAAAAGTATACCAGTCCATCAAATTCCCCCAAAAATAAATCGATTATCCTTTTTTTTTCAATTATCCTTAATATAATCGAGCTGGGATGAAGATAGAGAAAATAAAAAATACCCTCGTGTAGGAGAAGTATTTTTAAATAAAAAAGGTCATATGTACTTCTTTCCTCCGAGCAATGGTTTGTCTGGAAAAAAATCGATAATGCAGGTATGTATTTTGCAGCCTCGTTTTTAAAAATAACAACAACAAAAAATCGTTCATACTTACTAAGAATATACGGGTGTATTCAACTTGTAAAACAAATTTGATGTTGATATTCCAAAAATTGATGAAACTGGAATAGATTAAAATTAGTTCGTGGGTCCGGTACTCCTAAAATCGAGAAACCCATTGATGAGTCAAGTGGCTCTAGATCGGGTCATTTTCAAGATAACAAGCTGAGACTCAGCATAAATGTTTAAAATACATATTTTAACTCCTACGTCAAGTTTCAATTTGATATATTAAAATTCGGCCAATTTAGAATGACCCAACGCTTCATATATGAATGAGATTTCAACTTATATTGATTTCCCTTGCTGCAAAATACATACCTACATTATCGAATTTTTTCCAGACAAACCTTTGCTCGGAGGAAATAAATACACATTACCTTTTTTATTGAAAAATACCTCTCCTACACGGTGGTATTTTTTATTTTTCTCTATCTTCATCCCAGCTCGAAATATTAAAAATAATCGAAAACAAAATGATAATCGATTTTTTTTTCGACTTTGGGAAATAGATAGACTGGTAATCGTTTTTTATGTTTATCTACATACTTTAAGGTACTTATAAAAACAATTAGCCGTATTGTAAATTACTGGCAGTTGGCAGTTACGCCAAGCCAAGCCGATAGTACGGTTCAACAAAGTTCATTTTAGCTCACAATGAACCTCCAATATAGAAGCAGTGCTATCGAGATAAGGGTTACTTTACAATTCTTAACTTTCTGATGGATTGGCAAAGTTGTTGTTTTGAATTAGTTTTGTGGCCAAGACAGATGGCGTGTCGACAAAGTCTTGACAATTTTATAAGCATCGCGTCAAAGTACTTAAAGCTGTAGATTAGACCAGGGCGAAAAAGTATACCCTCCGTCCGTCTAGACATATGATGAATCGTTTTCAACAAAACAAGGTTTTCACAATTACAACGTTGCCAAATTTAATGAAGAACAGTTTTAGTTATGCGCATGCCCAAGTAGTTAACATCTACATTTGATACGGAATGTCCCCTACGTCCAAACGAACTTCGCTCCGCTTGCAATTTTTTCTAGTGACGCATTCTAATGTGACATTCTATTCGAACAGCATTTTGCCACTTCGATATTTTTATACGGGCCTTTACGTTTCCCCCAAACTCTAAACGTTTATAATGTTCGAAAACTTGCAGAAAAATACCTAATTCATACTCGATTTGAAAGTACCAGTAGAACTCCAGTCAACCGAATCAATTGGGATCGGACCCCGTTCGGATAATCGGATAAGGTTATTTTTTTAACCTTTTCGGGATTAGCTTCGCGTTTACGCGACTGGAGTAAACTATCCGCACATACTGCGGTCGCGTATACACGTTTTATAACTTTAACGTTTGAGTACTATCATCGCGTTAACACGTTCACTGCTAAGGACGCACATGTGAGCTTGACACTGAACACTATGAGAAGCGGCCGACGCACAGTGCGTTGCGTGCTTCACACGCCAACCTCCGTATTGGGAGTATTTTCAATACACAATACATTGCGTGCTTCGCACGCCCACCCGCGTATTGGGAGTATTTTCAATACACAATGCTTTGCGTGTTTCGCACGCCAACCAACGTATTGGGAGAATTTTCAATACACAAAGCGTTGAGCGCTTTGCACGCCAATTTTAAGCCTATGTGCAATAGCGCGCGTAGGCAGAGTCATTATTTTGCAAATCGCAGTACGTTCCCGTCTTTTGCAATTTGACCTTGCGGCCTCGGATTATGGGTTACGCTTTTGCAATTTGACCTTGCGGCCTCGGATTATGGGTTACGCTTTTGCAATTTGACCTTGCGGCCTCGGATTATGGGTTACGCTTTTGCAATTCGACCTTGCGACCTCGGATTATGGGTTACGCTTTTGCAATTTAACCTTGCGGCTTATTATTATGGAATACTTCGCTCTGCTCGCACCTGCTTTGGATCAGAAACTGCCGCTCGGTAAAAACCCACGTGTATTTGAACAGGGTATTTTTACGGTATTTTAGGTTTTGATCAGTTTTGGCGGAACCAGAATGGCTAAAATTTCGTGTAAAAAACAGAAAATTTGCACAGTACTCTCTTATACATTTTTTAATTTAAACCGCAATAAGGTTTCACTTTAGTAAGAAAAATATAAAAAAAGTATGACCTCCAGTCAAAAAACGTTCTTACGGTTGTTGGATGTTTGGCTAACGAACTCGTCCAAACGAGTGAATCAGAAAACCGACGTGCGTACCAAATTTGGACGAAATCAGACTTAAAATGCGGCCGTTAGAGTGCGAACACATATTATATACATTATACACATTTTAATGCCACCCCAAAACGTGTTCTGGGTCCATGATCGGTGCTCATTGAACACTCCCGACCTTAGGTCTCGTCATAAGGTTTACTGCAATAGCTCATCTTTTCTATGGAAATTCGTCAATAAAAAACATATTTCACACTTTCAGGCACTCAAAACGGGACCAAGTAAGTCAAATAATTTTTCAAACAGTGTAATTTACAAAAGAAATAATACTAGGCGTATGTTTACAATTTAAATTTCTTGGAATTTGAGTGATTTTGAAAACCAATGTGTGTACCAAATCGTACTTAAAATGCATCGACTCCCATAAAAGCGATTGTAAGTACGTCCGTAATAGTATATACTATAACAGCTGATTTCACCCATCATCTGCAATATAAGCTATGTTTACAACTTCAATAAATAATGTAATGTCTTGTGAAGTAGATTTTTTTAAATATGAGTTATAGAACTAATGTAGGCTATAATACGTTATAAGATTTGCTTTGAGGTTATAAACTGTATATAAATACAACCCATTATGTATACTATCTATACTATTATACAAAACTCTAATGGTGTCTGTCTGTGTGTATGTTACTCAATCACATAAAAACTACTTGATGGATTTGAATGAAGTTTGGCACAGATATAGATCATGACCTGGAATGAGAAAGAGGCTAGAATTCACTTAGATTTAAGGGTTGAAACAACCCCTAAAACGATAAATATTTATTATTACACTTCCATTAAGACTAGAGAGTTAAAAATTTGTACATTTATTTCTTACAACATATGTATAAAAAGTAAACCATATTTGTATTTTTTAGTATACTGCTAAGAGGTGAAAATGTATCAACCCCTAAAACAATACAAATTAATTAATGTACTTCCCATTTAGCTAGAGTGCTGGGAATTGGTACATTTATTTCTTACAATACATAAATATATACTATGTAAATCATAGTTTCATTTTATATCGTGCTGCTAAGGGGTGAAAATGTAATAACAACCCTATATAAATAAAAAACAGAACACAGTTTCTCATAAAAAACGTTTAATAGTTCAAACGCGTATCGATGACCAGGTCATCATCATCAGTGACGGTTACAAACTTATAACTATAACTGGTCATCGAAACGTGTTTGAACTATTAAACGTTTTTTATGAGAAACTGTGTTATGTTTTTTATTTATATAGTGCTATTTCTCATAACTCCAGTTCAAGTTTAATTTTTTTTAATAACAACCCCTAAAAAATTAATGTTTATTACTATGAGGCAAAACTTTGGACCGTGTGCGAAGCCACGGGTACCTGCTAAGAGTGTTGTTTCTTCAATGCTGCTAGTCATCAATATATTCGTTCATACAAATTTAAAGAAGACATACCACTTCGTTTAGTTTCGGAAACATTCGTGCATCTTCGTATAATATATAAATTTATATTCGATTATAAATTTCTTCACTATAAAATAAATAACTTCCAAATCATTTGCGATTAAAAGATAATATTTTTATCTTCCTTTAAATACTTAATAACATATATAAGTACAAAATGTTAACAAATAGGCGTATGGTTTTTTAATCCTTGTAATTGTACCGAATTAAACATCCTCGTCAGCATAGTTAGATAGGCCTAGATAAAGACTTTTGTTTTTAAATAGTATTTATTTTATCTAATTAATCTGCCTGTGATTTTTCTCGGGGCTTACTAGTATATACATACTGTATATATAACGTAAACTTTTACTTTATTTTTCTAATACAGGTCACAAATGGCCGAGTGATTGAAACATATCGCATGCGTTACATTTCGCCCCTACAAACTGAACAGTTTGGATATTATAATGTTCTAACCAGTTTATTAAACCGTATTGAAAATCCCAATATCGACGGCCTTATTTTAGTTGATGAACAGATACCGAGGCTTTGCGGTGGTACAGTATATCTGGGACGTTTGTAATGTATTGTTGATAACTCTGGAATGTATGCAGGAATGCGTCAATACACAATACAAAGCCATCCCTAGGGTACATTCCGGTATAAGTACTGGCCTTATACTGGACTAGGTAAATAGTATTGGTTATTGGTATAGGCAACATTGTAAACCAATTGAAAGTTACAGGGTGTTACAGAACAGCCGTGTTGTTCGTTTGACAGTCGAACTAATCGGTTTAGACCAAATAATGTAAGAGAAATATTGTTTTCAAATCCCAGACCCCCCAAAATTCAAATTTTCAAAGGTAAAGGCGATTCTTAAAGAATTTTCACTTAACGCGTCTTAAACGACAATAAAATGAATTAACATTACTCATTCGTCAGTTTGTCTCGACCGTATAACCTGACATGACGTCATGATTTAAACGAAATGAATCGTCTCGCGGTCCGATTCTGTAGAACGAGTTGAATAAGATTCGATTCATATAAAAGAGTAGTTTTGACCATAACTACTGTGTTCATGTACTATACCTTGTTCACTGAGAGTTTAAAGT
>JAGFPH010008395.1:45240-55893 GCA_018207615.1 Philaenus spumarius
TAGGGTGGGCTAGTGAAGAGAAAGTTTGTTTACTAAGAACTACTGTGAATCATACGCAGAGTCGGCCGTTTCACACGTGATGTTCGTTTTTCTCATTGGCCCAAATCCTTAACGTCAGCCATTGTAAGGTGCTGCTTCACTTTAAACTCTCGGTGAACAAGGTATAGTCATGTTTTTTATGTGTATATGATGACCTCAACGTGGTAACACATTAAAGATGGGATTACAGTCGTAAATCGTGTCTTAGAAAACAATGAAATGAAATTACACTACTCATTCGTCAGTTTTGTCTCGTCGTTAAAACCTGAAATGACGTCACGATTCAAACAAAATTAATCGTCTCGCGAACTGATTCTTTTGGATGAGTTGATTAATAAGAATCGTTCATCTAAAATTACTGTTTTGACTATAACTACTGTGTTTATGTACTGTTAGTGTTTTACTACTTTATGTGTATATGACGACATCAACTTAAGTTACTGCTTAAAGATGGGATTACAGTTCCGAAACCTGAAGTAGACAACAATTAATAAAACGAAATCACACTACTAGTTCGTCAGTTTGACTCGTGTGTAAGACCTGAAATAAATTCATGATTCAGACGAATGATCTTTCAAACGAGTAGATTTAAAATACTAAATTTATTTAAAAGATCCGTTTCGACCAACGCTACTGCGTACGTACTGTTGGTGTTTTAATGTTTTGAAAGTGTATAAGATGACATCGTGAGTGACAACTTGAAGATGGGATTACAGTCCCGAAACGAGTAGTAGAAAGCAATAAAACGAAATTACACTACTGGTTTGACTCGCCCTTAAAATTTAATTCATGATTCAAACGAAAAACCTAATCGTGATCCGATTTTTTTTAACGAGTAGTTTTAAAAGATTCGAGTCATTTAAAAGATCCGTTTCGACCATCGCTTCTGCATATATTTTAAGTAGCCTACTGTTGGTGTTTTAATATTATGCATGTGTGTAAGAAGCCAACGTGCGTGACAACTTGAAGATGGTATTAGAGTATCGAAACGCGTTGTGGAAAACAATAAAAAGAAATCACACTACTGATTTGTCAGTTTGTCTCGGCCGTAAACCTGAAATTAATTTGAGATTCAAACGAAAAGAATCGAATCGCGGTCCGATTCTTTCAAACGACTAGATTTAAAAGATGTGATTCATTTAAAAGATCCGTTTCGACCATCGCTTCTGTATATATTGTAGCCTACTGTTGGTGTTTTAATATTATGCATGTGTGTAAGAAGCCAACGTGCGTGACAACTTGAAGATTGTATTAGAGTATCGAAACGCGTCGTAGAAAACAATAAAAAGAAATCACACTAGGTACTGATTTGTCAGTTTGTCTCGGAGGTAAACCTAAAATTAATTTTAGATTCAAACGAAAAGAATCTAATCGCGATCCGATTCTTTCGAACGAGGAACGAGTAGATTTAAAAGATTCGATTTATTTAAAAGATCCGTATCTACCATCACTACTGCGTATGTACTGTTGGTAGTTTAATGTTTTGAATGTGTTTAAGATGACAACGTGGATACCATCTTGAAGATGGTGTTAAAGTCCCGAAACTTGTCGTAAAAAACAATAAAACGAAATCACATTACCAATAAAAACATAGATACCAATAATAATGTAACGTTATTATTTATGAATGAGTTTTCAGAGTTTACGCCATTAATAATTTGCTTTAAAATATATTTATGTAAAACCATAGCTGTATCCACCATACCTATTTTAGTTTCATGTCTTGCAATGCCCTTTCATAATGGTTAGCAGAGCTGTTTGATTTAACGCTTGGTTCAAGTACCCTGGGGAAATAACCTACACAAGGCAATATCTTTGTAGTCATTAATTAAAATTCCCCAAAGCCAATTCCACTTACTTATTGTTTATACAGCGCGATTGAAATACCAGCGATGGTCCGTTGTTATGACTACTGTATTGCACCGGTACATTTCATTCGGTTTTATAATTTGCCACTTTAGAAAAAATTATTAGTTTTCATAATTTTCCAACTGTGTATATTTAGAAAAAATAGAACTGAAAGATCGTAGGCCTTATTAGTGGCCTAAAGATTGTTCCTTAAAAAAGTTGTACAAGTTTACTCTTTTGCATAAAATGAGCTCAGAAAAGGGTATTTATTTCGAAATCACAACAAACACTTCTATTTTATTTATATACAGGGTGCCTCCGAACTCTCTGGACCCCTTTTGTGGATATGTTCCTGGGATCGAGACAAACATATTTCACAATATAAACATTTCTAAGGGGCTTATTTTTTCGTCTGTCTGTATGTGTTTTTTACAAAATACCTAATATTTTTAAAAGTAGAAAGGATTTTGAGCTCAAACTTTGTACACCTATTTGTTGCGTAACCTCTTATCACTGTACAAAAAATTATAACATTATTTTAAATATTTTCAAAATGGCGGCCGTTCATAATTTTTAATGTCAAATATCTCAAAAACCGCTAACTTTGCAAAAAAAATTACAAGAGACAAAACAGTTTACGTTTTTAATGACAAACACAATGTTTTTTTTTATTTTGTCTGTAGATCAAATGATAACAGAGATATTGACAGAAAAAGGAAACATGTATTTCTTGGTAGTTGTCAACAATACCCAGAATTACTCTAGAAACTAAATATTTTAAAGTTATTATGAGCTAAAATAATCAGTTATTTGCATTACGTTCCGAGCACTTTCTGAGCTGATTCTACTAGCTCAAGTGTAATTCTACTATTGACAAATTGATAGGTATGAATCTATACTAATATTATAAAGAGGTAAAATTTGTTTATTTGTTTGTGTGTAGTAGGGGGTAATCTCTGAACCGATTGAACAAATAGTTTTACTAATAAAAAGCTACACTATCCCTGAGTATCATAGGCTATAAATTTATTTTGATACAAACATTTTTTATTTCAATATTTGTAAATTTAGTCAGAAAATTTTTTTAGGTTAGGCCTAGACTGATGAATCATCACATGTATTTATATTTATTACCATAGAAACCAATTGAATAAAATAACAGATATAACAGCTGTTTGCTCCAATATTTCCATTAACTGATTTCAAAATTTAAAGCAATTATTTAAATGTATGACTTTTAGGTTAGGTTTTTATTAAAGTGTGGACCTGAGCCTAGCTGGTACTTTTAAACTTTATTATTACTGCTGTTATAAAATATACGAAACAATTTGATTCGAACACTTAACATTATTTACCATCTTAGCTTTAAGGTTATTATTGATCCTACACCTTTATTATAAAGAAAATATAACATGATTATGTGTATAGAAGGTTTCAACGGAGTTGGCGTATGGAGCATGCAGGGGTTTCCCCTATTAACAAATACATGAATTCTTTCCATTTCGTAAATACCCTGAGAAAATCGCATTTGTTTTTCATTAAAGAACACCGTTCTCAACGTTGTTTATTTACCAAGTTATGGATAACAATAAACAGTTATAACGGGGGTAAAATTACAAAGCAGAACATATTATATTATTTAGAGCTTTTCCCCTAGAAGTTGTTTTAGTTGAATCCGTCTTAATTAATTTGCAACACCTATTCATACAGTGTACAAAATAATGTTGCTCGGTCTCTAACTCTCTATAGTCTTGCCGTTAAGTTTCCCAATTTGTGTTCTCTAATTTCTTGTGCATATAAACATTGTGTGTAAAATTTATAATCTGATTTTACTTTGGCCAACATTTTCAGATATTTATTGAGTACCTTATTTTATTGACCGAGCGTCTGTGTGTCTGTGTGTCTAACACACGATTACGGCCAAACGCCTTGAAAGATTTTGTTGATTTTTTGCATGAATGTTCCTTATTCCTAGGCCGAGCCATGTATATATATATATTATACAACGGAACACCTATTGACGTTGTTCTGCCCCACGTTCGGGAGCCAATTATACAACGAACAATCGCGTGCTGACGTTCTTTTGTTGTACAATAAGTTACAACACCTACTGGAAGCCTTTAGCCAAAATTGTATCTTTAGCTTAGGTGATGCAACTGGGTGTCTGATACCTATTTCTATAAGTATTTCGACTGACTCTAACACTTTAAAATAGCTTCCAGAAATTAATAAGTTTACTAGCTCTGAATTTAATTTAGGAGAACTCTTGATTATTTTTGATCTCAGGGAAATGAGAACAGTGGAACAGCCCTTATAACTTACCTTATTTGTGCTTTGATTATTTCTACAGCTAAACACATTTATTATACTATTTCTAATAAAGGAAATTATCATGAATGGATAACCATAAACAGGTAATTGATTACTCTCAGTATTTCAGTATAAAAATTAATAATTAATTTATTCAAAATTCAAAATCAAAACCTTTTCAAAATTAAACATAAACAACTCGTTTTCCTCACCATCTGCTTGTACATATAACTTCTATCCAATATTAATGTTAAACCTATAATTCTAATTTCTAATAGGCTTGGCAGACAGTCTAATTTTATAATCAATTTAATTTTAAATTATTTGAATTTAACTTATTTACATTTATTATTTAAATTTAGGGAATATCGAATTTACATTTATTTAATTTATGATTTGAATTTAATTTGAAACTAACCTATCTCAACCAGTACTTTAAATATTTTTATTGAATTTACTCAGGCAATTAATTAAAATGGGGGACAACGAATTCTCGTTTACACAGACCTTAATTCAGCGTTTTTCACCTCCGGTTTTCCGTGATGGATGCCGCTATGTTGATGGGCTGGTGCTGGAGCTGATATGATGCTGTGTCTGGTAGCCTGGATTTTCTGATTTAAAGTTGTTGGGTTGATATGATGGCTACAGATGTACTTGAAGAGCAGATCTGGTAGAATCTAGTAGAGTTACAGTTGATCCTATTTCTTCCTTGGTTCGTGAGAAGTGAAGTTCCGTTTAGAAGATCATGTCCTGAAGGATTGCCTATGTCGTCTCAGTATCGCCAAATAGAGTTATTTTTGCATTAACTCATTTGGATAGGCCGTAGAGTTGCTCCTGAAGAACTACTTCTGACTTGTAGTTTATATTTAAAAGTTATTTAAGTTTAACGAAGAAAAACTATTTGCTGCAGAGTGACGTGAAGTCTACATTCGTAACAATTTGAATCTCGAGTGAGTTTTCGAGCGAATGAGAGAGTCAGCGATTCCGAGAGAGTAAGCCCGAGTAAGCCCGTGGATTTTTCGCGTTCAATCCTTTATACACTTCGTGACGTCATTTCTTACATGCCCTTTCCCTCATTTTTTCATTAAGCCAATTTTTCTTTTGTATAAACTTTTTTTGTCTTGAAATGTGTCTAAATTCGCCCTGGTTAATTTTATATAATTTTCTTCTTTTCTTTTCCTTCCATTTTCCTGGAAAACACCAATTTCTCTGGTTAATCCGGTTGCTCGTTGACGCCCCTTTCTGTAATCGCGACTTCATCCCTTCCACCTTGACCATTGAATCTTACTTGTTTTTGATTTCCCGCTGTATCTTTTTTTCCTTTTAAGTTTTCCTTAATTTTCTTTTTGCACATTTTCCAGATTGTTCTTGGCTATCCGTACGTTTTTGAATCGTGTCTGTACTGTGATTTTTACGCGTGCGCGGCACGTTTACAATTTTCCGCGACTTCCGCGACTGTCTTTCGCGTTCAATGTCTTTTTTGTTCGTTTACGCCGATTGTCTTTAACACCTGTACAGTTCTAACACTTTTCACCGTTTTTACTTATTTTCTTTCTTCTGGGACTTAGCCTACAATCGCAAAAAAGTTCTTTGGGGGTTTTTTATTTACTACGCGAAAAATATTTAAGTTACTGGTTTCCTAACAATACAATGTTAATCTAACCCTAAATCTCTTTACTTTATTATTTTTTTAAAATTTAAAATTCAACTTTTATTACTTTAAAAGGCGTGAAAACTCTCACCATTTTATCTTAATTTAATTTTACTTTTTGTTCCCTTTTTTACACAGAACTATTCATTCTTTAATAACTCTTGTGAGTGAAAACCTTTGATTTTAATTATTTCTCCCTTTTTAGGGTGTGTGAAATTTGACACTTAAGCTAACTTTTTTATTTTCAATAATTTGACTTTTTCTTATTTAACCTTTTGTTTTTGTCTACTTATGTAGATTCCAAAAATGTCTGACTTTTTCAGTTTCGAGTTAAATTGAACTTTTCCCTTAACTTTAACCCCTGTTTACTTTGGTAGTGTTACCTTTTATGATTTGAAATTCACACGGCCGTAACTCACGCGTTTAGCGCTTCGTATTAAACCATGAAAACCACAAATGCATAAAATTCCTGGATTCCTTTATTCCCCCAAAACTCAGCTACTTTCAGGCTAAGTCAGATTTCCTTTCTTGACGTGTCCTAGATCAAGGTTCATCTTGGGAGATAAGCCTTGCTCTGATTTAACTTGTATTTTCGACCTACAATTGACACTCACCGAAGTCCGGCCTTGAAAACATCGAATTTTATAATTTAATATAAAACCCGATTTTTCCGCCTTACAACGGCTAATATCCGTTGTAGCTACCCCTCTGAAAATATCTGATTTCTAAGTTCACGCCGAAATCCAAGATATCTAAAAACCCCCTCCCTTTGTGCAAAATATCAACAAATCCCTTTTGGTTCAATTTACTCTCCACCCCCGCTTCCTTCTATACTTGTCTATTTGCCTTCGCCTTTTTAAATACAAGACCTAATTTAATTTACTATTTTCTAACAAGTACAAATTCATTTCTCTCCACTTTGAAGTAATCAAGCTGAAACCTCTACATTTACATACATTTATATTATTCAATACAATTTTAATCTAGCTTCAACTGCAAGCTTAAGATCTGCTAAAAAACATACAATATTTTACATTTCAATATATCTCGTTGTATTGTCTTAACTCCATTTGGGAGTTTTCTGTCCACTGAAATTCACATACATGTCTACTTAGTTTATTTCCACACTATGTCTATTTACAGGGAACTCTAAATATTGCCTGATAAAAATTGAATTTACTTACAATTACTATTGTACTGGATTTGAGATATAACCTAATTTACTATTTCTATACTTGAGTTTAACCCTTTTCCTGCGTTTTTTTTCTAATTAATGAATTTACATTTACTTGTTTTACCATTGAGATATTTTAACCGTTTGCGTTCACCTTTCCTTTCTAAGGCTAGTGTTTATATGTTAAAAACACTCCCCCTCCAAGCGCTTTATGTTTTGTATGCCCTGTACTAATTCGTATCACATCTGACTTCAGGTTCTCCCCTCCACTCTACTTTGCATTAGGCCTCCTTGTATCGTTTTGAACTCTGGTCAGTCTATGTAATATTATCGCTTCCCTTTCTCTGCTGGGCTTGTTTATTTACTTTTGCGGTCATTAACTCGGAACATCTGTTTAGGCTACTATGCATTTGGTTTATTTACAACTTATATCTACTATTTACATTATTTAGGCCACTTAAAATTATGCTATTTACATCTCAATGTTAATTTTTGTTCCATTGGTACTTCTGTGAATTTTATTGCTTAGACCTTGTCCTACCCTACCTTCCAGACAGTCTGTCACCAACCTCCCTTTGTTTTCGCTCGGTCTACTTTTATACCGGCTGTGTTTACGAACAAAAACTTTATCTGTACCGTTATAATTTACTGTTAGGCCTACAGCTGATTTCTTAAATTTAACTTTGTTAGAGCTTAGTGTTCTACCATCATTAGACGTGTTATGGTTTCTGTTTATTCCTCCGATTGAATTACGTTTATTATAGTTAAAGTTTCTATTATACTTTGTATTAGAACTACAGTGTTTATTGTTGCGTGAATTTGGTGCAGTGATATTTATGTTACAACGTTCAGTTCGTTTTGGATTTTCGAAAAATAGCCTCTCTCCGCAATTATCTGCCGCCTGTGTGTTTGGAATCTTAACCTCTGCACACTTTAAATCGTTTTTACTTTTTTTTATTTTTAACATTCGCGAATGTTCATCGTTTGTTTCTTTTGAACAATTTTTTCCGATGACATTTTTATTTAAAAATTTTACTTTTTGGCTTTGGGAAGGTTGCATTTCCTTTGATACAATTTTCCTGTCCCTATTACCTAACTTCGGTCTATTTTCGATAACCTGAACTTTTTCTACGCCTAACTTTATCTCCTGACCTTTTTCTTCCTCTCCTACGCTACTCCCCACTGAAGTTTGTTCCGTACATCCTTTACCTTCGCTTATATCATTTTGATTACTTATAATTTCTTTTATATGACTTGAATTTACTGTTTCTTTATTTATTATTGAACTTTCTTTATTTGGTTGGTTTGGTGTCAACCCTTTAAAATTTTTTCCATGATACCGTGACGTTAGGCTGAAACATTTTCCCTTAATTTCCTTTATCGCCTGCTTTCTGTCTATGAATGGTAACTGGATAGTTTTCTCCCCTACATTTAATATGATAAATCGTTTATCCATATTAATGTCTGCTTGCATTTCATATAAGAAATCGCAACCCAATATTACACGTGATTTCAACCCTTTTACGACTAAGAGTTTTACTTCTACGGTTTCTGACGCTAATTGTATTTTAATCATTATTTGCCTAGTTACTTTTTGTACTCGACCTTTCAATGCTGTTACAATTTCAATGTTAGACGCCGGTAACTCCATAATTTCTACATATTCCGCCTTCAATTGCTCTAGGTAATCGAATTGTATTACACTTATTTCGGCCCCTGTATCTATTTCTATGGCCGCCGGATTATGCCCTATCTTCGCGTAAATAGTAGGAATATCTTCAATGACTACTTCTTGAATACTTTTTTCCCCTTTATTACTCAACAGATCATCCCTAAGGTTGTAATGTATCCGGTTAACAAGTTTATTCTTAGAAATCACTTCACCGTTACTGTCGTAACTCTTCGTCGTGGGTTCTATCCTAGCGTGTGCCTTATCTTTTTTTATTTTAACATTTTTTAATCTATTATTATTATTTTTAATCAAATTTCTTGTATATTTTTTATCTTCAGCTCGCTCGTTCCGAAATTCCGTTAATCCTTCGCAAGCCTCACTTCTTAGTTTTTTGGCCGTTGATTTTGATTGGGTTTTGACGGAGAAGGTCTTTTGGAACTTGGGTGTGCGGTGTTATTAGGGTTTTGAACATAGGATCGTTGTGAAGGTGGGTTATTATAGGTTTGGTTAGGCCTACTAGAATTTATTGTATTATTTATATTCCGGTTCCCTCTTCGGGCTTCGTCCATCATATCTATTTGATTTAGAAAATTTATAGCGTCTTTAATCGTTTCGCTTGGCTTTCCCATGCATGCTAACTTTATCTGATCATTAAAATGTTGTAAAATGGTAAATACTAAGAAACCTTCCGGGAGCTGCGGTTCTAAGTCGCTGGCTTGATTTACAATCCGACAAAAATAATCGGTCCGGCTTATATTACTTGGTTCAAAATATTTTCCATTCTCGATTTTATTTCTCACAATTTTTTGTTTTTGTAATGACCAATAGTTCGCTAAAAAAGCTGCGCGAAATTCTACATATGTACTTGTGGCCGTTTTCATAACCGTCCACCATTCTTTTGCCGATCCGAAAAGATGACGTTCCGCCATTTTTAACTTCTCCGGCTCTCCTAAAAACGGGTTTAATTCCTCCATTAAATTTTCCAGCTCCCTTATAAAAGTTCTCGGACGCTCCCTTGAGTTTCCCCAAAATTCTAGTTTTACCGCCTCGCTTTCGTACCTAGGTGCTATTTGCATCACCGTTCTGCCTATTGTCCCTTGACTACCAATTTCCCCTAACTTCTGTTCTATTTTCGCAACTCTCTTATCTACAACCGCAAATTTTTGATCATTGAGTTTATTTGTATCCCTACTCGCGCTTTCTAATACTTGAATTGTCCCAGTAATATCTTCAATTTTTTCCGCCACTCTATTATTTTGTTCTATGCACCTACGCGTTTCCTGGTTCAAATCCTCTTTAATTTCGCCGATTTTTCCGGATATCAACTCATACAATGCTTTCTGATCTCTTTCCCTTTGAGCTTTCTCTACTTCTTTCTCTCGTTGTAGACGATTTTTTTCTAACTCCTTTTCTTCCCGGATTTTTTCATCCTTAAGCCGCCTTCGCTCCTCCTTACGTTCCCTCTCTTCTACTTCTTTCATTTCGGCACGTTTTCTTTCTTCTTCTTTTTCTTTTTTCGCCTCCTCCTTGTCTTTTTTATAACTTTCGAAAAAATCTTTCAACTCTTTGCTAGCCATGTTTATTTTCTTTGATTATTTGTCGCGGATAAAATCTCTCAATAAAATTTTATTTACTTTTATACCCCTTTAAAATACTATTCAATACCCTAATTTAACCCGATTTACCACGACAAAATTTTATTTTATTTGTTTTATATTACTCCCCCTCTAACTCACGAAATCTTCACGAACCCAGGAAAATTTTTAAACACTCAAGAATAGTCGTAGTATAACACAATGCATAGAAATATTCTTAATCTAACACAACAATGTAAACCACAAATAATAGTTATGACTGTTCAAGACTAAATTTAACCTTTAGTTAAATTTTCGCCTTCCACTTATGGGCGCCAATTATACAACGGAACACCTATTGACGTTGTTCTGCCCCACGTTCGGG
>JAGFPH010008396.1:0-11176 GCA_018207615.1 Philaenus spumarius
AAATAGTAATTAAATTCTGCGTTTTATCTTGCACGTGGTTAAACATTATTATCACTTATACTAGTCATTTAAAAAAAAATGTATTTCGGTGAAAACATGTTTTACCTTCTTTTACAAAATTTGGGTAAATCAAATAATGAAGTATATTAAACTGATAAATTTTATGTTATAAATATGTCCTGCATACTTTAGATCTGTATTACAGGGGCAGAGAGAAACGAGCCATCTTATCCACTAGCCACAATTTGTAGGCAATTTATGGAATAATCAACAAATACCTTATACGTTGTGTCAAACAAAACACAATGGATTATGAATCAACAATCGTCATAAGACAATTTTTATATCGATTCCAATTCCAGTTAAAAATATATCGTCTTTTGTTTATCCATATACCGGCACGTTTAATTGATTGAAGTTAGAAACATTCGTAAAGAAGTTCTTCACTAACATGTATTAAATGTCAATGGTGATGTAAAACAAAACAGCTGTTATAACATATATGGTTATGTAAACAATAACCTTAAAAAAGAATATAACAAATAAACAGATAGGAAGTAAATAAGAATACGTGATTAAAATGAAAAATAAATAGTAGTTTAATTATTGTGTAATTGTTTCCAGCGCAGAAAGTGTCAGATTTTTCAAATAGTAATAAGTGCTACCAATTTCTAAGAAGAACAACGTAATTTTTCAGTTTGACAACATTTATAATATTATTTGTGTTCAGTGGTGAATTGTTATTATTCCAAATTAATTGAAATAAATTCACATTTTCGATGTAAATTTTTTAGTATATTTTTTTTTACCATGGATATTATTTCTTTTTGGTGCCACTGAGGTGTTAGTTTATTTGCTTCAGTACAAACTCAGCGAACTCAGCTCAACTTAAACTGGATTTCTCTGAGTTTTCTGTCCCTTGTACTTTCTTTAATCTTTGTCTGTCACGAAAATGGTTGTGATTTTACTCAGTTTAATATGTACTTTCAGATTATAATTACAAACTTCAACTTTTTATGGTCACTTAATCCTGCACAGTTACCCTGTAATTAGATTAATTTTTATTATAGTCGTGTAATATCGGTTATGTCAGTCATCTAACTCAATTTAAAATATAGTTTAGAATGTATTTATATTTACACCACAAATAAAATAAGTATAGGTCTTTGCGTTCCTTTTAAATTTCTTGTGATAGATTTATATCATTTGTTTGTATACTTTTGTAATTACTTTATTCAGCTAACATGGCACACTTTGTAATACTGAATTATTATTTAGTTTTACAAAATTAATCATTGCAATACTAAGTTATTATATTCACGTGTTACAAATAGGTGTGAATTATATTTTACAAACGTATTAATTTCAACATCAAAACCAACAACAAACTTTCAATTAAATTCCTTTTGAAACAAACAGACATTTTATAATCCCTCCAAACAAATTAAACTGTAAATAAACAAATTAAAAGTAAAGTTTACATGTGTTAATACAATACGCCAGCTTTTAACAAAGCCAATACATCTAAGAGTAGCATTCTATTACATGTTACAAAATAATTAAATTTCAATGAAAGTTTTAGCTTGTTATA
The DNA here is from genome assembly GCA_018207615.1 of Philaenus spumarius. Classification (NCBI taxonomy): domain Eukaryota; kingdom Metazoa; phylum Arthropoda; class Insecta; order Hemiptera; family Aphrophoridae; genus Philaenus; species Philaenus spumarius. Next base: position 1,592 of record JAGFPH010008396.1, read on the forward strand.
TTCCCGTTCTTTTTTATTTTTTTTATTTTCTTTAAGCAATTGTTTTAAACGGTGGTGCATTTACTTACGAGTATATTTTGAAGAACTTATCGATACATTAAAAGATAAAATAATCGATCACCATCGCGTTCGATAAGTCTTTTATTGTTACGCCTCAGTCTTGAGATACGCACTTTCAAAACCTTTCTTACTGTATGCGGCAAAATAATATTGTACTAAAAATTTCTAAAAATTTAACATTTTTATTAATAATACTTTTAAATTAATTCAACTGTACTAATAAATAGAAATGTTTCACGTTTTATAAAATTACTTTTTGGCTAGTTAAATTTTGTGTTCTGATTCTAGAAAATAATTACTTTAATATTAAATAATCTTTAATTAACATCTTGTTATCATTAAATTGGAGAAATGTGGTTAAATATGGTTTTAACCATATGATCAACTGATATTTTAATTTTGAGATTATGTTGACTGTTTACATTTTGTTGTTTTAGTTACATTGAACCGTTCAGTTATGTTAAAAGCTTACTTTTAAATGGGCTTATTGTATTTTAAAAATGAAACAGTAGAATTAATCTACAATTAAATATTTAATAGGTTGATGTTAGGACATATCACAAGTTATTGAGTGTTTAACGACCCATTAGCCGTTAATGAAATTCTTCAAACTCAAATTAAAGGCTTAACGACTGGTTAACTTTAATATTGGTTAAATAATTTAATAATCATTTTGTTAGAATTAAATAGTAAATAATTTATTTTTAAAAAGGTTATCATCGGTATAGTTGTATCGAAATTGAAGTAATGCAGCTATATATATTTTCTAAATTATACATTCAGTATAAACCTATAAAGGTTTATTTCCGATGTAAATAAACGAACAAAGATTTACAGATAAAATATAAATAACTTGACATACTTTCCTTTAAGAATTGCAAATTGTTTCAAACCCGTAAACATAGTTTCCTCATTCAATTCCCAACTTATAGCTTGGAACATTTAAATTGCATTATTTTTTTACACGAATTGTTTTTTTTTCTGTGTTGCTTCTCCGGACTGATTTTGTTCTTTCTTCTATTTAAATATAATATTTATAATTGGAACAAAAATAATATTTCCAACTAAATCTGAATATCACATGATGTGCAAACCGTATAAGTGGTTTTTGTTTTAATAGTACAAACATAACAAATTAACCTCTATGTAAGATAATAAATAGTGCATCCTTCAGAATACATTATAATTTATTAATAACTGAAAATAAATTGAATTTCCTTATTGCATCTTTTCCTATTTACAATTACAGTTTAGTTCGTATTTATTTGTATTCAACACAAGAAAACGTTAAATTATGTAAACATTATTAACTGACATGACATGTTTGTAGGTCGGGAATAGGGTGGTAATATAATCCTGTGGAGAGATCAAGTAGAGAGAGATAAAAGACTTCCGTCATAAAGTTTTAGAAATGGTGTCGTAAAGTTGGTACATGTCATGACGTTACAATGTAGGTTACGTAGAGGTCAATATAATTATCTTATGTCCAAATATTCAACATTCAATTAAGAGTAAAACGTGACTGAATATATCAGAAAATGTATATTTACAAGAAACGATAGAAATAGATTAAATACAGGGCTATAGAATACATTACATATAGGCCTACTAGTGATAGTCTTACCATTTAATTACTCTGAATATGGACACTAAACATAACCTCTTACATAAATTTTTGTTTTAAATTAAACGAGTACTGAAGTAGGTCTCGATAATGGAGGAACTCCGAAACGCGTCGACAAATTTAAGTGAAAGTGTTTCGTTAGGATTGGCAGAAAATTGTACTAAAACTTATTTTTATAATACTTTATTTTATATTTTTATACTGACTGTATTCAGTATAAAAAAAGATCGGTTTTCCTGCTTTTCCGGGCTTACAGGAAACATTCCAGACAAAAGAATGGAGTGGTGATCTATTATTTAAGTTAGAAGCGACCTTGAAATTCCCGTAGGAATGTATAGATCAATAGCTTATAGGAAGTCTCCCACATCATATAGAGTTTTCAGACTATAGTGAGCCTACACAAACGCAGGTGCTTCCTCGTATTATGAGTTAATTATTGAACTTCTTTTTTTGCAAATCAATCTCTACTTATGTAAGTTTTATAATGTGTTTCCCTTCGTTCCTTTCCAAGAAACCATGTTTTATCCATTCGTCTACTTCAATTTTAATAGGTTTTCTGTTGATTCTTGAACTTTATTGGAGACTGCAAGGCTGTAGAAAACACGCTACACCTTTTATTAAATATTAATTAAATCAATAGATTTTTTGATTTTTTCTTACAAAGGAATCAATTTAATTAAAAAAACATAATATTATATACAGTTTTGTGACAAACGAATAAGTTCATTATTTTACAAGTAAACACATTCAATTTTGTTTTTAGAAATAAACAGAAATAATATCAGAAAATGCAGTTGTTAAAAACTTTATTTGAATAAAACAGAGTTTTAATTAACTGATAACTAAAACAGTATGTGTTAAAATTGTGTTTGCCTATCTTGGTATTTAAACTTTATGTGTTTTGCAATTTCCCGATACGACAGGAACTATGACAGATAAGCAAGTTTGAAGGAGGGACACACGAAAACGCTTTTAGAAGGTTCTCCTGCGAATGACAAAATCACACCCTTGTTTGTATTTTATAAAATACTCAAAGGTTAATAGGTCAGTCAAGAAGGATATGCAAAATTCCGTCAAGTTCAGTGTTTATAAGTTAATATGGGTTCCACTCTCTGTACTAAAATTATGTAGATGTAAAGTGTGTATGTTTTTAATTTATTTTTCATTCTCAGTGTAAGTTAGAAAGTTACTGTTTGAAAAGTATTTCTCTGACAATTTAAACTTTCTCGAGTAACGTTTTCAAAATTAGTTTTTTTTAATGATGTGGTAATGTTTAAAATTATAGTATTAAACATCCCTTACAGGAGGTTGTGCACACATTTAGCTATGGCTGCAATGACGAAGAATACATATTATATACACAGCTGCCTGGGTCCATTTTAAATATCATCATTGTCATTCATCAAAATCAAAAGTTGCCAACTAAGGCTCCAGCTGTATGAAATGTTAATTTATTATAAATATCAGCAAATAAACTATGTAAATATGTAATGCCAAGTATAATGGACTTACAATATAGGCTACCCCTGCAAAAATGTTCATCCAATTTATCTTTGACCATTTTACCCTTTTATGTTCAGTGTACAATTTTTAGAGATTTTCTATTAAAGTAGTAAATGTTTTCCCTTCAAAGCTGATAAAATTTTATTTTCCTTTTTATTGAACTTCCATAGTAAATAAGAGCTATTGCAGTGACTCTTATGGTGAAACCTAAGGTCAGGAGTGGTCATTGAGCGAAGATCATGGGCCCCAGAACTCGTTTTGGGAGTGCTACTAAAAATTGTATATAGCTTAAACAATCGTACGACTAAAGGTCGTATAAACGTTTTTATACGGCTTTATACCCTGTCTGGGTTTTCAAAAATGGAACTAAACGTACAAAAAGCATAAACAATTACGGTTCAAATACCGTTGGGCAGCTTAGGCCGTCGACTGGGATTGAAACTAGCTAAGCGAGTTGTCCACTGCGAGGTGAGCGAAGCAGTCCATTATCCGAAGCGCAAGATCGAGGCGCAAACCCGCAAAACAAGTTTTTCAGCTGCGCAGTTGCTGGAGGCTTAGGTGCAAACAAATAGTTTTACTAATATTTCATACACGCAGGCAGCTGTTCAGCTACTTCATGAGTAGACTAATTTCCCAAATACTTGATTGTAATCCTAAAATAAATAAACTTAATTTTTAAAATTCGAACAACTCACATTATCGGTTCAGCTGCAAGATGGAATTATATATTTTAAAATATTATTTTACTTTTAACTACAAGAAACTTGTTTTTCAAGTTTTTCGGTTCACTCAATTCAATCGTAATTTATAGTTGAAAAGAATAGTTTGAAGTTTTTCTTCTAAACTATTACAGGATAAGAGTTTTGTTTACATCAAAGCTGTTATTAACGGAAGTAGAATGCAATTTACATTCACAAAAGTAGAACAGAAAACAAGCTGTATGTATTAATGCTAAAATATTTACTTTGTACTTCTTTAGTTGTTATTTTAATATGAGCAGAGAGAATGTTTCGATAAATGTATTTAGAATTAATGTACTTAGTTCGTAAATACGTTGTACCTAATATTTGCTTCACTCTGACACAATTAGCAGAAATTTTTAAGCTTTTGTATATTATAGATTGACTGTAAACATGTGTTCCAAATAATTTACTATTTTACAACATATGCGAAATAACATTAATAAAAGGGTAAACGTTTAATGTGACGAAAACGAAGAACAATAACAGTCTATATCTCAACGTGTATTATTAGTCGGTCTTGTCACTTCTTGTAGAACGATGTATTGCAACATGTTTCGGAGCTATAACTCCATTATCAGGTCGTCGCAAATTAAAACAAAGGAAACACAATAGTACATTACACAAAATGTATCACTAACATGCGTAGGTTACGAGCACAACCTGACTGCACTCTATTGAACTGTCTCGGCTTACTTAAAACAATCTATTTATTTCTATGTTTCCTTATATTGTTTAGATTTGTAATAGACTTGACATACATGCAATGGTAATATAATTACAGTTGCTAGTTTCAAATGTCATATGTGTTGTATACAGGATGTTTGAAAAGTCTGGGTACGGCTTAATATCTCAAAATGTACGAGTCTTATGAGATAGAAATTAAAGTAGTTATTCACAACCATAAAAAAACTACTTTTTGCGAGTTTGAAATTTTTGTCCTCCATCTTGGATCCGCCATCTTGGAATGAACTTCATTTTTTTAAATGGGAAGGTGGTCATGTGATACATCATTTCGATACATTATTTAGTGTTGCTTAAATAATGTCTTTGTTTATTATTCTTCAGTAGATGCATATCATTGAAGTCTGTTGTAAGTTTACTTTGAACCTCCAATTCTTTTACTTGTTGCGACGCCAATCCAGCCATGGCTCTATAACAAGGGCTAAACCGTTTTTTGATCTCGGCACTGTGCCGCCAGTTTCACTCTAACTTTTACTTCAATCCAGCAGCATTGCAGATGTTCAGAGCCTTGGATAAGGTTAAGTCCGGTTCTCTTAAAAGACACTCCTTAATATGGGTGTGTTGAATGCCAAAAATAAGTCTATCAGTGATTAAATTATCTGATATAGTACCAAATTCACATCCAATGCTTTTGTTTCTTAAATCAGTAACAAATTGACTATTGACTCTCTATCTAATTGGTTGCGAGTAAAAAAAATATGTCTTAAGAAAGCTACGTTTTTCTTTGTCAAGAAATGTTCATACAATTGTTCTATTACATTTTTATAGATATTTTTCTGACCACTACTAAAAGTAAAACTATTGTATATGTCTATTCCACATTGTCCCATACACGTTAATAAAATAGATATTTGTCTGATCTCTTCTTTTATTAATTATCTATATAGTTGATAAATACAGATTATACAGTTGTTTCCATTTTAACCAATTTTCAGAGACATTACCTTGTAGTTTGAATTAACTTGGTGGATTTAAGAAATAAAACTTAGAAAAGTAGCCCATTTTTAACTTGTTCTTACTTGTATTTCCTTAACTTGACCTTTTTTATATTCTAATCGATCCATGATTAATACGTTTCAACTTAAAACCGTATTATTTTATAATTTCACTGCACTGTTTATACATCATTTAAAGTTGTATACATTTAATTATACTTCTGATACCTCTTATTATTCTTTAGTTCTCTATTGAATGTTTTATACATTTATATTTATAAGCATGGGTTATAGGATGAACGAACAGTAGCCATGTTGCATCTTAACTATATTGTACAAGGAATGCACGCTGCTGGAACCTGGTGACCAACCTATGAAATATAATTTATTCGTTGATCATTTATACAACAACATGGTTAAATCTTTTATTATTCTCTAGTATTTAATAACACATCTTTTTATATAATATGTAACAGTTGTAGCTAACCAATTTTTACGGTTGTTTGTTTACAGAATTATTATAAGATACTTCGAAACCTAACTAAGTAAATGGATGTTGGTTAAAAAATCTTAAAATGTAAGAATTAATTAATAAAAAAGATAAGACTGGACAGTAGTAAGGGATGATTACTTTAAAAGTAGCAGTGCTCAACTGCAATGGTCAGTTTTCCCAGGCTGACCTGATGTAGATCTCTCGTGCAACTGAAGGTGAAGGTAACTTTTTGGTCGAAACCCTATATTCTTGAATTTAACGAGTTATCTAGTTTGAGCCTATGTGCTGGCGTTTGATTTCCATATATTACACTACTCCCCCGCCAACTAGTCAGTCTAGTCAGGGCGGATCTAGTGCATAATTTTCTGAGGGAAACTCTCCCGGGATTTAGATTTTTTTTAAACTATCAAACTAAAAATGAGCAATTTGGGAGGATTTTCAGGTGTAAAATTAAAAATTTTAAAAAACCTTTATTTCGACGATGCAAATAATGTTACTCTGAAGTGTAGATATCATTTTTGCACTCTATTTTTCTTTACCATGTAACAATAAACACCCTAAATTTTCTAAAATAAGAAAAGATTCGTCAGTAGATTACTTTCCCAAATAGTTGGTTTAAACCCTAAAACGTATAAACTTAACTATGGGATTTCATTCAACACACGTCAGTGGTTCAGCTGCGTATTTTCATTTAAATTTAACGAACGGAGGTATCTATTTCAACAAAAAGTTAACCACACACTAAACAACATTTTTTTACTCGTTAATATTAAGTAAATTATTTTTTAAATCACCCCTTCCTGCTTAAAATTATAACGTCGACTCCTGGAGTCACAAAGCTTTGCAAATGACGTGAATTAATTAGCATCGCAATGTCTCATAGTTCTTTTAAAAAATACAAAATTAATATTCAGAAAAGTTGTAGCAATTCAGATTCAAATTACCCGCGTTGCCATAGAAACTGACGGGATCATGCTGCTTAGACGTAACGAAACTTGAAATCAACAGTCCTCACACACTCTTTTATTCTACGGGTTATTTTTCAATTTATTGACCACGTTTATACTTTAACTTTGGTGAGTTTTTCTTCAGTACGACAGACCAAATTAATCAGGTGTTACCTTCATGCACGAAAAGTATGGAATAAGTTACACATTTTGAAAATATAATAAATACCAACTAAATAAAGATGGAATTTTGATTATGTCCATTACATTGTAGTATATTTTAGTAACAATCGTTTTCAACATTGCTGGCCATTTTAGAGTAAAATTGTTTAAACGAAAATAAGTGTTGTGATTCATGGTTTTACTCTGTTCTGTTTTATTCTGAAAATTAGAGGAGAAGTTCAATTACTTTGGTGAACGTCCTGCTAATCTTTCAACAAATACTGAAATGCAGTTAAATAATTCTACGTTTAACTATTCAGGTACATAAAAAAGTTCATCAATTATAATTGAAGGTTAATTACGACCATATCTTAGATGTGTACGTCATTTTTAAACAATCTTATTAACAACCTGACAAAGGCGGGATCACACTTGCGAGTATACTACTCTGCCAGTGTTTGGTGTCAAGTTAGTAGTTACTGGTATTGTTGAGTGCTAGTACGGGTGAGTAGGTGTTCAAACACGAGTCAAGTTAGTTTAGTTCAGGAAGTCTAAATAGTTGTCGCTAATCCACAAAGTATATAAAGTTATTTGTAATCTAAAAAAGTCTGAAACTGGTTTGTTAGTCCACTAGTCCCCGTGTTCAGACGAGGAGAGTTGGATAAGCTAGTATAAAATGTAAAGAGAGGCGGTAAGCCAGTGAGTGAATAACCCTGAGGGATATCTACTGGCAAGACCTTTACTAAGCAGGCTAGTTTACACAAGTGTTCAGACGAGACGAGTACTTACATGCCATTTACTGGCACCCGTCCGTATCCATTTTGTACTATTCCTTTCAACACGCTCGTGTGATTCCTCCTTTCTCATTGGTGAGTTTTAATGTTTGGTAAAAGGTGGGGTCACGTTGGTGCCAGTATTTAGTCGGAACACTTATTCTACTGCATTCTCCCGGTTCTTGAGCAAGCCCAGGGAGTAGAGATGTTGTCAGTAGATTGCAATCACTAAAGGGCAATCTATACACCTACTATACTACACGCGCTATAACTTTGCACTTGGGATTTTTGGAGTTTACTGTGAAAATGGTATCGGCAACGTCGCACTGTTGAGACGAGCGGATGTGTCTTATCGCGCTGACTCACAGGTGCACTTCCTGAGAAGGCTCTTTCGAAATTGCAAATTATTATTTTTTTCTTCTGATACATTTTTCAATATTTCTTATCATAACATGTTTGGTCATACTTTGCTGATAATAAATATCTAAAATGTATTAAAATTGGACAATTATAAGTATTGTTTATAGATGTACAGGGTGATTCAGTAAAGCGTAGCGGGCTTTGCAGATTCAGATTCTACATGCAAAAATAAGTCGAAAATGTAGTATAACATTTTTTCGATTTCGGCTTAGTTTAGCCGTAATTCGCCATTTTGTTTTTTACAAAAGTTCACTGTAACTCTGGAAATAGATAAGATATAAAGTTCAAATTTAGAATAAGCATTTCATATGTTACAATTAACAAGTATACCAAACACAAAGAATTTATTTTTATAATTTTCAAAATGGCGGCCGTTACAAATTTTTAACGTGGAATATCTTAAAAACCGTTAACTTTACAAAAAAATGACAAGAGACAAAATATTTTTATTTTTTAACGACAGACAGTAGTTTTTTTTTTTGTAGTTTCAGTAGGTCAAAGGATAACCGAGTTATCGACAAAAACATAATTTCTTGGTAATTGTCTACAACAAACAAAATTAGCCTAAAATCATATTTTTTTTTTAATTTAACAAAGTTTTTAGTTAATTTTGTAGCGGGCTATGCAGATTCAGATTTTACATGCAAAAGTAAGTCGAAAATGTAGTATAACATTTTTCGATTTTGGCTTAGTTTAGCCGTAATCCGCCATTTTTTATAAAAAAAAGTACTTTGTATTGTACTTTTTACAATAAGATATTTAATGTCAGCAGGTTAAAAACGACATTTTTGAAAGTTAATATTATTTTGAATTTATTATTTTGTTAATAGTATTTGTTTTATATTTAAATGTTAATTTTTCCGCAAAACGATCACAATATATTTAGTTTACTCTTTTTCTAATACTATTAGTTGTCTGATTACAAACATTTTTATATATTATTTCTTGTTAGAAAATTATCTTTAAGATGCATAGTCATAATGAACTTTTCATTAAGTTTTGAAGAAAAAGTGTAATTTTACTAGGAGCCTAGTTGTGAGTCATCGTCCAACCGGATACATTTGATAAGTGGGATGGGGTAGCGAGCCGACCCGCAGCGTTGCCAAACTGTGCAAGTCCCAAGTGAAAAGTTATCGCTCGCGGGGTATAGTATGCCACATCTCTTTATGTTCATACCACCTAAA
>JAGFPH010008396.1:20903-33366 GCA_018207615.1 Philaenus spumarius
TCTCGGTATAGATATTTATGTTGAGTGAGAACCTGAGAATTTCTTTGAGCAAAATCCCCCAAACCCTACCACCATATTTTTGTCAACAAGTATTAGAAATGTTGACAAAAATGTTATATTGTAAGTTATTTAAAATGTTTTATGTTACTTCAAAGACGGTAAAAATTGTTTTAAATCTTTTCTTGGCATAGATATTTATGGTGAGTGGGAACCTGAGAATTTCTTTGTGCAAAATCCCCCAAAACCTACCACCATATTTTTGTCAACAAGTATTAGAAAGGTTGACAAAAATGTTATATTGTAAATTATTTTTTAGAATTTTGTAAAAGTAGGATATCGCACTGCGAAAATAATAATTTATTACAAAGTTCAGTATTTAAGATGGGACAAAGTCGACAGAATGAAATAAATAAGAGCCAAGTTTACCTGATCGCAAAATAATATCAAGGGACTTCATCCTCTGATTAAGAATCTTATGCCCTGATAAGAAGAAACAAAGATAAATTTATACATTTTTCATTACTGCACTGTAACGTTAATTTCTTTGCTTGAGACCTGAAGGAATGGTTGATACGATTCTCAGATTAACAAAAATATGATAATAATTTTTTTATTATTTTATTACTTTTACAGAAATTAATGTTTTATTTTAATGTAGGAGTGGTGTTTTGGTAATTTTACAAATAGGTATTCTAAGGTTGTCATTAAAGATGAATAACTGTCCCAAGAACAAATTTTGGATTTCTCTCTCCGTCTTTTAAATAATAGAGGTAATTCGTTTTCAAAAAACTACTCTGTGGTAGAAGGGAAATGTGTTTGGTAGAAACACTGCTTTATAGTAGACCTTAAACTGAAGTTTTATTTTTATAAATTTTTTTTTGTCACTTTCTGTGTTTATGTTTTTTGTTGTCTGCCTCTTTTAAAGCGTATGAACTATAGTTGTTTTGGTACCACTTCCCGCTCTCATAACGGCTGAGAAAATGTATGCCCAATAACATCCGTTGAATTGTTGTAAATTCAATTTTCACATTTCTCGGCTTCGGAGACCTCTCATCGATATAATTTTCTCAGCTTTTTACAAATGTGAATATTGCAATTCAAGATATAAGATTGATTTTTTACACCACCAACAAAATAACGTATTTACTTCAATTCAGTGTAAAACGTGACTGAATATATCAGAAAATGTATATTTACAAAAAAACGATATAAATAGATTAAATATAAGCCTACTAGTGATAGTCTGACCATTTAATTATTCTAAATATGGAGACTAAACATAATCTCTTATAAATTGCCTCTGTCAAAGACGATGCATTAATATAGTTATATCGGCTTCATTTATTACAGACATATGCCTAGTTGTGACTTCTTTTACTTTCACCATGTCGTACTTTCTATATTCTCTCTTTGAAGTAAACCCATTCAAACAAACCTGGAATAGCTGGAGTGCTAGCAATAAACCTTTATTGAACCGTGATATGACGGACAAGCCCACTCCTTACACAAGCAATGCCGTTATGAGCGGTGCGAACATCTGTTGAAAACTATTCCTTTTTTGAAGAGAAGTAAAAGAAATTTGACTCTCATTTATTGAGTCTGAAATTAAATGTATTACTAATATATGACTCCGGTGTACTAGTGTATTTATACATGACTTTCATCTAACACCATGCTTTTTGTAGAAACAAACGGTTTTCATAGTTCACCCCTAACATTGAGGAGAAATAAACTATTCGTCTTTATTTCTGTACCTTACGTTAAAATGTTTACCAGTTTGTATTCTATACGGGAATTCACCAAAGTGTTTTAACATTCTTCTCATAAACATATTATTGATGATCATTTCCAAAGATGAACTGTGAAGGCTTCTCTTTTCGGACACTACTAGACTAGCTGAAGAAATCTACCGCTGTTGTCATTCGTAGCGGACGGCCTACACACTCTTAGGCCTCTTTCACACGATACGACTTCTCGCCATGTGCCGTGGACGGCGCGGCGCCGTGCATTCCTGAGCAAGCGCCGTGAATGACACGGCGTGCGTCGTGGACGGCACGACTTCTCTTCACGGCGTGAATTTATTTAGTTGTGTGAGATAAATGATCAAGAGAAGATGCTATGTCTATAAATTGGTATAAGACATTAATTTTGTTATAGTATGTTTATGCATGTAGTATTTACATTTAGTATACATTTTATTAAAAATAGTATGTTTAGATAAAATGGGGTTTTACTGAACACGCGTTTTCAACATCTAAAAAGTGTAGCCTACATGTCTTCGGTAATTTTTTTTTTTTAAATATTCAATTGGTTTTAATAAAAGTTTTACCGGTACTACATATTATAAACAATATATGTATAAACATACTACACAAAAATGGGGTTCCTATTAAAATAATTTTTAGACGGTTTAACGATTAGGCCTATAATAAGTGACAAATAAAGTTTACGGTGTCGTATTTGATATGTGACGGGCTCATATAGGATAAACCAAGGACTCAAGGACTGCATATGAGTTAATTAGTAGAGTTGAGATTGTTTAAATACATTTTTTAAGTGAAATACAATAAAATAAGATCAACCTAGTATAATTCACATTCATAATAAACAAATATTGACTTCATTATTTAGATAAGTTTTGGATCGTTTTGGTTATAGGAATACAAAACTGTAGCTTCATTATAAATATATAGGCCTACCAAATATAACCCATCCTTGTATTAATATCAAGTATCACTTTCTTTAACTTTTATGTTATCTTTAATTGCAAGTTTATTTGTAAAATTTTTAAGTAAAATAACTTTAAAATTTTAAATTTTTTTTCCAAATTTCGAATTTAAACGAGTGCAGATTTCACGCCATGCAGCACTAGTTTCTGTTTTTGATTTATACATTTCAAGAGTTTTATCCCACAGAACAGGTCTTTCTTCGATTAGTGTTATAAAACTATCTACGTCAAGATCTTCAGAAAGTGATTCACCCATACTTTGATGCACTTATTAAACACTTTTAGCACACAAGCACAAAGAAGCAATTAGTGCTGTGGTTTGGTTAAGTAACTTTACGCATGCGCAAAAGCCAAGTCAAGCTGAGTCGAGTCGACTTGTCTGAACATGCTCAATGCAGGCAATAGTAATCAACGCGTCGTGGACGGCGCGGCGCCGTGTCGTGGTTTGAATAACGCCGTGATGTTCACGGCCGCCTGGCACGGCGCAAAGTCGTGAACGATTTGTGTGAAGAGATTAATTTATGTACATAGTAATCAAAGTTCACAACGCCTAAGGCCTCTTTCACACGATACGACTTCTCGCCGTGCGCCGTGGACGGCACGGCGTTGTGAACTTTGATTACTATGTAAATAAATTAATCTCTTCACACAAATCGTTCACGACTTTGCGCCGTGCCAGGCGGCCGTGAACATCACGGCGTTATTCAAACCACGACACGACGCCGCGCCGTCCACGACGCGTTGATTACTATTGCCTGCATTGAGCATGTTCAGACAGGTCGACTCGACTCAGCTTGACTTGGCTGTTACGCATGCGTAAAGTTACTTAACCAAACCACAGCACTTGCTTCTTTCTTCTTGTGTGCTTAAAGTGTTTAATAAGTGCATCAAAAGTCACTTTCTGAAGTTCTTGATGTAGATGTTTTTAATAACACCAATCGAAGAAAGACCTGTTCTGTGGGATAAAACTCTTGAAATTTATAAATCAAAAACAGAAACTAGTGCTGCATGGCGTGAAATCTGCACTCGTTTGAATTTGAAATTTTTTGAGAAATGTCTGATGCCGATAAAAACATTTACGGTTAGTTATTTTACTTAAAAATTGCACAAGTAAACTTGCAACTAAAGATAACATAAAAGTTAAAGAAAATGATAGTTGATAGTAATACAAGGATAGGTTATATTTGGTAGGCCTATATATTTTAAATGAAGCTTCTGTTTTGTATTCCTATAACCAAAACGATCCAAAATTTATCTAAAAAATTCAGTCAATATTTGTTTATTGTGAATTATACTATTTTAATCTTATTTTATTGTATTTCACTTAAAAAATGTATTTAAACAATCTCAACGCTACTAATTAACTCATATGCGGTCCTTGGTTTATCCTATACGAGCCCGTCACATATCAAATACGACACCGTAAACTTTATTTGTAACTTATAGGCCTCATCGTTAAACCGTCTAAAAATTTTAATAGGAACCCCATTTTTGTATAGTATGTTTATACATATATTGTTTATAATATGTATTATAACTTTTATTAAAACCAATTGTATATTTAAAAAAATGTAATTTTTACCGAAGACATGTACACTTTTTAGATGTTGAAAACGCGTGTTCAGTAAAACCCCATTTTCTCTAAACATATTTAACTATTTTTAATAAAATGTATACTAAATGTAAATAATACATGTATAAACATACTATAACAAAATTAATGTCTTATACCAATTTATAGACATAGCATCTTCTCTTGATCAACCATCTCACACAACTAAATAAATTCACGCCGTGAAGAGAAGTCGTGCCGTCCACGACGCACGCCGTGTCATTCACGGCGCTTGCTCAGGAATGCACGACACCGCGCCGTCCACGGCACACGGCGAGAAGTCGTACGCTGTGTCAGAACACCGCCCGTACGGCGTAACCTGTCGACAATATTTATCGTTACGCCATTACTTTGCAGCTTTTTGTAAAATCATTCCTGAAACTCTACAGCAGCTCGTATCAACTAGGATCCTATGGTCGGTTTGTTCCGTATGAGTGAAAATATAGACAATACAAACTTTCTATACAGTGGTAAGCGTTAATTAACCTTAAAAAATGTGTAATAAGTGACTTGGCCTGGCAACAATCAACAATGTAATGAGCCATCCTAAAACCAACCACAGGTGGTTTAATTTCAGTGATGTTTATTTCGGCTCATACAATCCTTGTTTTAAATAAAAATGTAATCGTCTTAAACTTAACCAAAACTAACAACTTTACTTAACCATCTCTTCACACCGAGTAACTCAACCACTGAGTGCATATCACAGATTAACCCTTCTACTTATGACGCTATTTACAATAGTCAAAATAATAAAACGTTTTCACTTTATGGTCTTCAGTAAAAATGTTATAAACTTACTGATTACATGATATGTTTGCGTTTGCCTTACTGGACTGGAATATTATATATACTATATAAATACCTTTTTCGGCGTTTCTGCTCGCAGTCCTTTTTTTTTGTCACGGTTACTGATGACGCGTTTCGCCTATTGTTCAGGCATTATCAAATCTGATTTTGTATGGCATATACAATTACTGATTACCATTAAAGTCTAGTAAGCTATAAAACATAGTCTTGGCAAGGGCTGTATGCACTGCAAGTTAGAGTTTTATATACTGTATCTCGTAAATATATGGTTTATGTGCTTATATGAGAAGGTTAATGGCAAATCAAACTTTACAGACTGTATTACGTACATAAAAGTAAATATATAGATGTGTGTGTGCTATTGAATGCACTTTTTATACTGTATGATTATGGTACCAAGTCAATTATTGCCAGTAATGGTGTTCATCTATTGGTCCAAAAGGTCGAATATATTGAGTGCAATCATTTTAAAAGAATTAAATTTCAAGTCCAATATCGAAACATCAAACTCGGTTGTAGGCCTATTCCCTTTCAGTTTGTCAGCATTAAAGAAATTGAAAGTAAATTTAAAAAATTGGTCCAACATTACAATAATATAGTTCCCACTAAAGTTTAATATAGAACTAATCAGATACAAGTTATTTGAACTAAATGTTGTCCTACATCTCCTCCTATTACAGTAATTGCTCCAAGTCTAGTTGGATGTTTTAGTTTCTTTTTGTATAGCGAGGTAATTAAAAGTTATGCTGTAAGTTCAAACTTTAGTTAAAGTGCACAGTTTATTTACTATTGTTTAAGTAGATGTAATTAATTTCACCCCGTGGTATTGTTGACGTAAAACACTTAGTCATATTGCTACCTAGCTACGGAGTTATTTTTATACGGAGTTTCGTTTTAGCTTACCATCTTTATTATTTAACATTCGAAAAGAGATGTGCAAACTCTAAAGAAACCCTATTTACAATATTCCAAAACCCCCTCAACCTCAAACCAACCAATTTTGGCAATTTGTATTGGATACATATGGATTTTGATATATCAAATTAAAGTTCTTTAAAAGCCACGAATTTCTGTGGTAAGAAAATAAAAATCAGCTGACGCATTTTGATCGCTGCGCTCAAAAATGTTATATTGCAAGTTATTTAAAATGTTTTATATTCCCTAAAAGACAGTAAAAATTATTTAAATCATTTCTCGGTATAGTTATCTTTAGTGCGTACCTTAGAATACCTTTGTGCAAAATCCCTTAAACCCCACTCCTATTACCATGTGTCAACAATTAGAAATGAACACATGTGACTTGTGATACATCAGAATAAAATCAATTATAAAACCCTATTTTTCTGAAAAAATTCTTAAAGTATTCGTCTACGTACAAAAATGCTATTTTGTCAATTATGTCGTAGGATTGTGTAAAGATAGGTTATCGCACTATGAAAATAATAATTTATGAAAAAGTCCAATATTTAAGATTAGACGAAGTCAACAGTTTGAATTAGACAAGAGCCAAGTTTACCTGATCACAAAATGATATCAAGGGAATTTTTGACTTATGAACTGACAAGAAGAAACAAATATAAATGTATGCCTTTTTGCAAACTGCACTCTACCTTTAATTTCTTTGCTTGTGGCCGAAAGAAGTGGTTGACACGATTCTTACATAACACAAATACGATAAGACATTTTAATTATTTTATTACTATAGAAATTAATGTTTTAATTTAATGTATCACAAGTCATTTGCGTTCATTGCAAATTGTTGACGTGGTGTGATAGGGGTTTGGTTGTGGTGATTTCACAAATAGGTATTCTAAGGTTCTCATTCTCTTTCAAATAATAGAGGTAGTTCGTTTTCAAATAACTACTCAGTGTTATTTTAAATAATTTACGTTAATAAAAACCTAGGCAAAACATTTTTTTAAATCTTTTTTCGGTATATAGGTGCATATCTTATCGAAACCTTAAAAATTACCTTTGTGAAAAATCCCCCAAACCCCACTCCTATCTCCATATGTCAACAATTAGAAATGAACACATTAATATGACTTGTGATACATCAGATTCAAGCCAATTATAAAAGTTGAATTCCTTTGATATTAAAAAGAAATTACTTAACGAATTCGTCCACGTATAACAATGTTATTTTGTAAATTATTTTCTAAAATTGTGTAAAGATATGTTATCGCACTGTGAAAATAATAATTCATTACAACGTTAAATATTTAAGATGGGACAAAGTCGACAGATTGAAATAATCAAGCGCCAAGTTTACTTGATCACAAAATAATACCAAGGGACTTCATCCCCTCATCAAGAACCTTATACTCTGATAAGAAGAAAGAAAGATAAATGTATGCCTTTTTGATTACTGCACTCTAACTATAATTTCTTTGCTTGTAGCCTGAAGAAGTGGTGGATACGATTCTCAGAATAACTCAAATATGATCATACATTTTTATTATTTTATTACTATAGAAATTAATGTTCTAATTTAATTTATTAGTGGTGGTTTACAAATAGGTATTCTAATGTTCTCATTGAAGATGAATAACTGCCCCTAGAACAAATTTTGTATTTCTCTCTTTTAAATAATAGAGGTAGTTCGTTTGTTAATGTGGTTGAACGGCGACACAACTCTCTTTTTTTTCATTTTCTTTTTTCATAGCCAATGAAATGTTGAAAGTCTCAAACAGGCAATGCCTAGGAGACCCCTAAATTATTTATTATCACTAGACTTAGGTTTAAAAGGTTTACATTTTTTATTTTTTAGTAGATATAAGAAAGAATTATGTTTATTTTTGTAAAAAAGAATTGTATAGATGTTTGGTGGTAAATAAATAAATGATAATAAAAAAAAACCTACTCTGTGGAAGAAGGGAAGCAATGTGTTTTGTAGAAACACTTTTCTTATAGTAGACCAAACTGAAGTTTTATTTTTATAAATTAATTTGTTCCCACACTTTCTGTGTTTATGTTGCTTGTTGTTGATCTGTTTTAAAGCTTATGAAATATAGTAGTTTTTGTACCACTCCAAGCCCTCATATCGGTTGAGAAATGGATGCCCAATTACATTGAAGATTGATTTCCATACCACAAAAAATCACCGTATTTCCGAACACGTTAAAGGGAGAATCCCACCCAGTTTATTTTTGCACATTTCATCGAGAATAACTTAAGGCTATTCATTAATACCATCAGGCAGTTCCAGAATTTCAAAACATTTTAATACAATATTACATAAATGAATCGCTTGTTAGTTACAAATACTGAAGACTTACTAATAGGAATATTGTAGGTGTTTCTTACCTTTCTTGTGTGAAGTATAACAAGATGTATATATTTTTAAAAATTCACCTTTGTTCTGTTTTAGGGTTTATTAAAAAAAAAAACAAGTTTAAATTTATCTAAAATATATGAACAAAACGTAGGAACTAACAACAGATGATACATTCGAGAAGTTTTGTTCGTAAAAGTTCCAACGATTAAATTTACGACTGTGGTATTATTTATTATTAACAAAGGCTTTTGATTGAGTATTTGTTGGAAAGGTGATTATTTCTATGGAATGCACTTTCCTATTACTAACATTGGCTAAACCATTAAAGATAATCGGATATTGTAAGCATTGAAAACCTACAAAAATCCATCAAACAACTTTATTTCTATTATGGAGCTTTAATAATTTGTTAAAACACAACAAATACAACCGCTTATAACGTTTGGTTCGTAAATGCAACGTATACATTCGCACAACCAAAAATTAGTTACATATTCATACATACAGGTTCATCAAAACAAACGGAATATATTTGTATGCATGAGTGTGTGTAGGATTACCATCTTACATGGCACAAGACGAGGTTTGTGTGGTTATGTAAAATATATGTATTCACAGAGTAAAGCCTTGTAGTGTTGTATATTGGTTCCTGTTATAGACATTCTCTAGAGAAAGCGTTACTGAAACTTCTTTTTTATTTAGAAATGTGTAGAATACAGGTTAAATCAACAGCAACAACGCACAAAAAACAAATCGGAACAACAGAAAAGAACAACAAACAAAATAAAAATAGCAATAAATACTAATATTTTTTAGTTTTAATCGTTGTATCCAAATAATACAATAAGAAAGACATACAAACATTTGTATACCATTTATTAAAAAAAACAAACAAAAAACACATTTTATATCATGATCATTTTACTAACGTTCTTTGATAATCTAAATAAATTACTTAAATCATTACACATAAGCAAAAGTAACTACATTTACTTACATTATTTTGCATTGTTTGATTTTTTTCTAACAAAAACATGTTTATAATATTTAGGAAGTTGTATTCTATTGCTAATAATAATTCGATCAGGTAGGTGAACAGCTTGCGTGAGTTGAGCGAACTTCCAAAATTAAATTTATATGTTTTAAGATTTCAGCCTATTATTTGGGAAATTGGTCTACTCACGAAGGAGCTGAATGCTGAATGTGTGTATATACAGAGTGTCCCACGAAGAAACGGAGAAACTCTCAGGACTTGTTCTTCAGGTGAAAATAACAAAAAAAGTTAAATAAACATAGTACCGAAAACTCTTCGTTTACCATATATCCGCCATTTTGTTTTTTGTGCAAAATAATTCATATCTAGAGAACGGGTTGACTTATTGAGTTCAAACTTGGCATGAACCTTAACTAAAAAATGATATATCTCAAGAAAAATAATCGATACTATCGAATCTTGCGTTTCAAAATGGCGGCTGTTTGAAAATTTCAAACATAAATAACTCAAAACCCGTACATTTTAATGAAAAATGTCAAGATACCTTTTTTTTGTAGCCCTTTTGATTCCCTATCGGGTGGTGTAACTGTCAAAACAATCGGATGAAGTATAATAGTTAAGTTATGTGTAATAATTGGTTTGTTCAACCAGGCATACTATACCAACACAGTAATCACAGCAATATAGTAAGTACATTTACTGTCATTACCTTTAACGTTTCTTTGTGGGACACCCTGTATATGTGTGTGTGTAAATACATTGTAGAATTTTTGTTTACACAACTCTAGTTGCGGCGAACAAACTGTTTTCTTCTGCTTTGCGACCTGGGATTATGGACTGACTCGCTTCGGTCGCAGCAGACAATGCTGCTCGCGAGTTTGAATATCGATTGTAGGCTGCATTTTATAAACTGCCTCGAAGGTAAAATTTCCACGTGAATTTTAGCCGGTTTTTTTATGGTATTTTACGTTTTGATCGATTTTGGGGGTTGAGACGGGCTGTAAGGTGTTGTTAAGAAACAAAATGAGCAGAATAATCTTCCACATTTATTTTTTGATACAAAACTTCCGAATATTTTAATTTTGGTACGAAAAATCTATCAAAATATCTACTTTTGGCCAAAAACTTTGTTGGAGTTTTTTTCTAACGATCTAATCAGAGCGATAAATAAAAAAAAATGTATTTTCGAAATTTGGATCAAATTGGACATAACTATGGGGCCATTAGAGTAAATATATATATATATTGTTTAATGACACCCCAAAACGTGCTCTGGGGACCATGATAGGTTCTCATTGACCACTCCCGACCTAAAGTCTCACCATAAGTGTCACTGCAGTAGCTCACCTTTCCTATAGAAATCGTTAATATAAGAAAAACAGTTTTATATAGTTGTGAAAAATATGGAAATAAAATAAAAGCGTATTGTTTTCCATTTTGCCTCTAGATTTGTCATGAGCAAATCTTGTTTCTTGAAATATTTTATAATGTTAGAGGATTTCCAAATATTCTCAGTACTAAAACCTTTTCACTTTGTTAACTCTATTATTGTACATATTTTTTTTATTTTTTCATTTTTAATCAAAACATTTCAAAACATATTTTAAATTAAAATAAAGTGAATACCTGAAAAATATAATTATATTTCAGCAAAACATGGAGGCAAGACACCAGATAATTTATAATTCCCGTCAACTTGGAAGCGAGCCAACCACCGTTAGTTTTACTTCCGCCATCCTAACACAGGTACTAAGAACTGTGTGGTCCAGCTTAGATCTTCTAATCGTACATGTCAATCATATTTAACTGTTTAATATTGGCGTTGTTTCTGCGATTAATAAAACGTTCTGTCAGGTTTTGTGTTAATTAATTGTAAACTGGGATTTGTAACTTGGCGTGAACTATCTCCTGATAAAGTGAACTGTTTTAAATTCCAGACACCGCGTTAGTTACGTGACTGAGGTAAAGTGTAATGGATATACATCAGAAGGGAAACGGCTAATGTGTTGTTACGGGAAACTTTGTCATTACATCTTCACTTTTGTTTCTGTGATTAAACAAACGTTCTGTAAGGTTTTGTGTTAATTAATTGTAAACTCGGATTTGTAACTTGACGTGCACTATCTCCGGATAAAGTGAACTGTTTTAAATTCCAGACACCGCGTTAGGGACGTGACTGAGGTGAAGTGTAATGGATATACATCATAATGGGAACGGCTAATGTGTTGTTATGGGAAACTTTGTCATTACATCCTCACTTTTGTTTCTATGATTGATAAAACGTTCTGTCAGGTTTTGTGTTAATTAATTGTGAACGCGGATTTGTAACTTGACGTGCACTATCTCCAGATAAAGTGAGCTGTTTTAAATTCCAGACACCGCGTTAGGGACGTGACTGAGGTAATGTGTAATGGATATACATCAGAAGGGGAACGGCTAATATGTTGTTGCGGGAAACTTTGTGATTACTTCCTCACTTTTGTTTCCTCGTCAGAGCAGTGAGTACGTACAATGCAGTGTCATACTACAACACATAAAATATTAACACTTATAAAGGAATGTCATACTACAACACATACGGCGATAATAATATAAAAGCATAAAATCGCTAAGTTTTAAGACAATCCGTCTTTTAATGCGGCAATGTATTACAAGTGTATCAAAACGTTTAGATTTTATTCCAAAATTGAGTTTGTCAAAATTTTTGGGCTTTATCTATAATAAAATATAGGAGATTATTCTGCACATTTTTATATTTACATGACCTTACAGTTCGTCTGGTTCCCCCGATATTGAAAACATTTATGTAACATTATACATAACATAACATTTAATGTAAAATACCATAACAGTATCAGAATCAAATCCACGGCGAGGGAGGGGGATTTTACCGTAGTTGCAGCTTCTGATCCGCTGCGATCGAAGCAAAGCGATGCAGTCCATTATACGAGGCCTCAAGGTTGATTTGCAAACAAATTCTACTAATAAATTTCGTACACGCCCGCAGCTATTCAACGCCTTCGTGAGTAGACCAATTTGAAA
>JAGFPH010008396.1:42804-55890 GCA_018207615.1 Philaenus spumarius
TTTTTTTTTGACAAAATAAAATTGTTAAATCAGGCCCAATTTATTCTTTTCTAACGTGCTAAAACAGTATAAATTATCTTGTTTTTTACAGTAATTAAAAACTATCCAATGAACAGCTGATAAAACAGTATAAATTCGCTTGTTTATAAACAGCTGTTTTGATCGCTTTATTTACTATTTCGTTGTTATTTTGTAACCAACATGGCAACCCATAAGACCCTATGTTAAAATTGTGTAACTTTTAAATTAGATTTTCTCAAAAAATTGCATTTTTACACGAAATACAACTATATAGGTGTACTTAAAAATGAAAACTTCACCTAAATACAAAATTTCTTTGAATTCGTTAGAGCCGTTTTCGAGATCCGTGACAGATACAAAGATACAAAGATAGATACAAGAATTGCTCATTTAAAGTAATAGGATATTCATTAGTTAGAGGCAACATGTATTCATTCACTACAGAATGCAATAGTATGACGTATAGGCTACATTAAACCAAGATCCGGGACGTAAGCTGAATAAAGACTATTTTCATTTCATTAATTTAAATTAACATTTCCAGACTGTTGATGAAAACAAAACAAATGCATTGTGGAATATAACTTTTTCTTTTATTCAAACAGATGGTGGAGACGGGTGGTTGATGCAAAATTAATGGAAGGGACTCAATTTTATATTTAAATAAGTTAACCCTTTTGCTGATCATTTGTCATGGAAAAAGCAAGTATTAATGATGTAGATAATGAAAACGTCTTTAGCCTTTTCAGAATAAGTTGGGTTTTGGGAATAAAAGAAACTACACAAAATAAGCTTATTGTTTCTTTTTCGACTCTTTGACGAACATTTTGTTTTACCATTTTGTGTTTTATTTCTTGTATGACATTCGTTTTATTAAATCAGAAACTTGTTCTGAATCCGACTATTGTGAAAAACACCCTGGAAGTACGTTTGCTCCCCAGGTGCTTCCTAAACCCAAAGGAAGGTAGCTATAATTCTCTGGCACGGGAAAGAAGTCGAAGTAAGTTTCTGTACTAGATTTCCCACAGGACTAGGAAGATACGCAAAGGACGAAAAGGTCACTAACCCCAATAAAATAAAATAACAACGTCATGTACATAAGCAAGTAGAAATATACAGGGTGTTTCAGCACTATCTACCAGTCTTGTTTCGGAGACAAAGACAACTCACGATATCAATATTTGAAATACCAGAGTTTTCACAAAACCTATTATGTTTTATCTGAAAAAAACTTACGATATACTAAGTTGATACTTTTCTTCATTGTGTTTTACAGCATTTCTTCTCGGTACTTGTATAAAACATGAGATTGAACAAAATCCAAAATATTTTTTTTCCGTTTTGTCTTTTAAAAAAAGATAAAGTTTTTGTCCTTGTGAATTTTGTAATAAGATAATGGTTTTTGAGGTTCTCTATATCATTTCTTTTGCATTAAATGGTTTATTATGAGTTTATTATAAGCTATAAAACTCTCTGTAACTTAGAAAATCAAATCGATTTTGGATAAAAATTGACAAGTTACAAAAATTGTGGTTGTTTAAAAAACCAGGGACTTTTGGAAATTTGTGTACAATGCTCTTGATAATAGATATAAATAAGAATTAATAGACAGCATTTTGTTTGAAAGAAAAGAAACTAACTAATGGTAAGGTATTCTTATCACATGTTAAGAATAACAATAAATAATGTAGAATACAATTTGTAGGCAATATTAGTTATACGGTAGACATTAAATACATAATGAATATGTTGTGAAACCTGCTTTTTATTGTAATTATAATCTTGGTAACTTATTAGTTAATAGTAAAGATAAGAAAGACTTATTGGATTGCAGTGGTGTTTACAAAATTTGTTCTACTGACTGTAATTGTGAATATATAAATCAAACACGTAGATAAATTAAAACGAAATTAATGGAACACTTATATTGTCGGAAGCATGATCAAACACATTAAATTTTCCTAGCCACTTATTAGATTCAGGCCATACTTTTAATGCCATTGATAATATTAAAGTAATACTTATATTGAAACAATTTAAAAATTAAATATTTGGAAATTTTTTAAAATAAAAAATAGATCTTTTTTCAAGTGCTATTCGTCTAACCTATATGAACACGTACATATTCCATCCACTTTGTTGAACGACACAAACTGCCAGTTTTTTGTCCTTTTCCAGTAACTTTAGGTTAGGCCTCTTCCCTTGCTATTCCACTCCACGCTCATAATCTAGAGTTAGTTTTAAAATCTTTCTGTATATTTTACTTCTTAGTTGTCTGGTAATGTCTTGTTTTGTAAAAAATTACTTGTAATTTTAATTTTTACCTTACTCTAGGCTAAAACTAAAACAGTCAGTATAAGGAAAGCTATTATGTCAACAATTCAGAATAGAATCGGCAGTACTTTAAACCATTCAAATTATGACAGCTTGGAAGCGAGCCAACCACCTTTGGCTATACTTCCGCCCTCATACCCTCTCACTACAAATAATAGTAGACAAGATTCTCGAACCTGAAATTTTCTAATCAGGAAGATACAAAGTAAACAGCAATATTTGTGATATAATTCACTGTTTGGTTATCATTAACTTTTAACTTGTAATTATGTCTTTCAAAGTAACATTGTAAAGATGAACACTTTTAAAGTTTTTAAAATAATAAAATCTTACAACAAATATAAGCCTGAGAACAGACTAGGGATGATTCTGGTAGAATGAGATATTTTAAACACGCATAAAGTTTACGAACTTTGTTTTATCCCGTTTTTATAAAACAAAAGGTTTTCTCCCTTCTTATAATTTCACCTAGCTCTCGTATAAAACATCTTCTTTTTTAAATGATGAAGTTTGTGCCGTAGGACTAATGAAGAACGAGAAGAGGAATAATATACGAAAAAACAAAACAACGCCAGAAACTATGCTCTAACCTGTAGTAGCGTGGATAGGTTATTTTTTGTGTACCTCATAGATTTTATAAACTGTACGTTTCTATCCAAACCATGTATAATGCTGTAATGACTAGAGGCTCCATTATTCATACTTCGCTCAACAATCCGGGCAACTAATAGCAAAGCAAATGCAAACAGATTATTGTATACTATCTGATATTTTCAAGGAAATGAAGATTAAACGATAGCTAATATAAGACTGAGATCGAAATACACCCGGCCATTGCCAATAATTTGAATTGCAGCATGCGCTGTAATTTCACCGTTACTATAAGCAATCAACATTTCAAACAAATTTTTATATTACGTACTAAAGGAAACAATATAATATGTAACACCAGCCGTTTGACTTATAATACAGTAAACCTTTTGTTATGATTTTACCTAATCTAAAAACAAATTTAGTTGTGAAGAATAATTACCTGATTTTAAATTTGCCAAAATGTTTGCAAATAAGCTTGTTTGTTTCATTGTAGGCCTAACCTATAATCATGTTAAGTTTTTAATTTAAATTAACTGTTTTATTTATACTATATAACGACAGATTTTTTAATTGAATTACGGTACACAGTAAACATTTTTAGCTCATTTTTGTTTATGTTTGTTTTTAGTTTGTTAATGTAAGATAAAAAAACTGTTAGTTGTGAATAAAAATAAACTGATTCTAAATTTGCTAAGTTGGTTGTTATGGTAATGAATGTAAACAAACATGTGTTACTATGCTTTTGATCCGAACAGCTGTTTTATCAGATATAGAGCTGGGTGTGAACCCTCGAATTTTTATTATTTTTATGCTATAATCTATTTGGTGAGTGAAAATTCCTTTCTAAGTGTTTGTCTATGATCAAATATGAATATAACTTTTCATTTTGGTATTTGTATATTTGTGTACGTATTTAAGTAGTTTTCACTCTACGTTGATTCTATGTAATGCAGTTAGGACAAAGCCGTTTATATACAGAGTGTTTATAAAGTACCTTTAACCTCCTTTATTATTTTTGTTATTGAAAATAAGTTCGCAAAACTTAGTGTATATCTTGTGTTGCGTAACAGGACAAATTTGTTGACATATCTCGACCTCTATGATTTCGGGTCATTGTGGGGGTAGTTGGTTAACAAATTTGAAATATAAAGGTAGGCCATGTAATACACCATTGAAAAGCTTATTAAAACAGAAACAGAATGGCGCAAACAAGAGCTCAATATCTTGCTTGGTTTCAAAGTAGTGGACAATCAAAGTTCTGAAAATGATATTGTTATCATAACATCAAAGCAGGTTATTAATTTGTTGGTATTAGGATAAGTAGGTTGTATGTTAGTTTCTAGAACTTAGATTGAAGATAACGTTCATATTTTCATCATTGTGTTTCTCTTTTAATAAGTTTTTCAATGATGTATTACATGACCTACCTTTATATTTGAAATTGTTAGCCCCCCTTACCCTCCTAAGTCTCCAAAAGTCATACTGTAGAGGGTCAGATATTTCAAAAAATGTATCCTGTTATGCAACACAAGATATTTACAAAGTTTTGTTAACTTATTTTCAGTAAAAAAGGGTTAAAGGGACTTTATGAACACTCTGTATAAAGATAAGTAATGGAAATGACTTTTAGTGATTTCAAAAATAAAGATTTTAAACCGGAGATGCACCCCTGACGAAACTTTCTTAATTTATTTAATTTGACTTTTCGCGAATAAAGATCAGTCCAAAGGAATAATGGAATACTTTTTGTTTCTGCTAATCAGAGGGTAGAGGGTAGGGTTTGTAAAATACAGAGGAAAGAACTTAATTTTACTTTTAAATAAGCTTACGCTAATTTTGTCCATTAACAGTGGAAAGCAAGGATTAATGGTGTAAATAATGAAAGAGTTTTTAATCTTTGCTGAATTAATAACAGCAACGTTGGTTCTTGGGAGTGGACAAATTATACAAAGTTAGCTCTCATTTAAACAGAAGTTTTATATAACGTTTTTTTTAAATAATTTTCAACTACCCAAATCAAAATTCTGGTTTTATAGTTAGTTTTAATGATTAAGTGATCATACTTTTACAACCTTTTCTTACATGTGCCATCATTTGTGTATAATTTCTTCGACTGTGTATTTGCTTGCTGACAATGCTTTCTCTCGTTATGTTTGCATTTAATTATAAAATACCTTTCCCTAACCCTAATTCACCAACGTGGATCTAGTTTGCGGGTTACAAAACATTCTGGATCATCAAACTCTCACTGGACACAAAGCCAGTCTTGATTACAAACTAACGT
The DNA here is from genome assembly GCA_018207615.1 of Philaenus spumarius. NCBI lineage: Eukaryota > Metazoa > Arthropoda > Insecta > Hemiptera > Aphrophoridae > Philaenus > Philaenus spumarius. The sequence continues at coordinate 48,038 of JAGFPH010008396.1, forward strand.
TTATCTGAATTAATAATATTAAATACATAAAGTTAATAAATTACCACGCAAAGTTGCTCACTAAATAGGCGAAGCTTGGCCTTGGAAAGGTGGGTCAATTTAATACATCATGATATCTACACTGCCTGAAGCAATTAAACACCAACGTCCCCCGCCCTGTATCGGTAACCCAGTGATGGTTGGTTGGCTAAATATTATTAGTAGTAATATTTAGTAAAACATTATTATTAATAGCTAAATATGAGACCAGAAGTAATCACAAATATCACTACCAGTGATAACACTGACTAATTGTTAGAACTAGGGCCGGTTCAGCTTATAGGTTCAGATACCACTAGAACCTGTGTGAACCCATGGGATAATTTAGTTAACTTTACCAGAGTTTTAAATTCAAGACATCTAAGTTTTACCATTCTGGGTAACTGCTTATTCTTATTACCGAATTTTCACAGGAAAGACGAGCTATCGCAGTGACTTTTATTGTGTGTTCTAAGGCCAGGGTGGTCGGGGTACCTGGGAATTCCAGAGGGCATAGCTTTACTGTTTTTATACTAATTACTTTGTTATACTTTTTTACTGCTTTTATAATAATAAACAGTAAAGCTAATGCCTCTGGAATTCCCAGGTACTGGACTTTTTACTATTAGAAGTCGTCAAACATACTCACTTATGAATAACAAAGCATTTGCAATTTTGTATCAACCGAAAGTCCAGTAATTTATACTAATTACTATGTTTTATAACTTAGATTAAGTGACCTACTGGATGAAATCCTTGTAAAAAATAAGAGATGTATCATCTTTAACATGTTATTTAACTTTTAATGGCCATTATGTTGGATTATGTTGGATAAAGGCCAATCGTCTTCTTTTATCAAGGCCTTTAAAATGAGGTGTCACTCAATAGGGGTTCTCATTAAAAATTTCCTAGACTTACCCCCAAAATACCCCATTTTGGGGGAGGGGTTGAAATTTACGATACGTCAAAAACCTCCATTTTCGTTCATGTTAACAAACCCCAAAGCAAATCTGCCATTTCGATTAATAAAGAATATAGGGGGGGGGGTTTAAGACACCTGGTATAATTATATTCAGCGTCTTCGTGAGTAGACCAATTTCCCAAATAATTGGTTGAAATCCTAAAACACAAAAACCTAAATTTGGAAATTTGGTAAACTCACGTCGGCGGTTCAGCTGCGTGATCGAATTATTTATATTTTAGTTTTAGGTTAGACGACTGACAAACATAACTAACTTAGTTCTTTAGCTTTTAGTTCTATTTATTTATATGTGTTAGCTTTGATTATTTTACTTGATAACGAGAGATGATTTATACTTTTAAAACATTGTGTTATTGTTTTCTATTTACACAAATAATGGAAAATTAAAATATTTAATTTTGAATATCTCGAAAACCATTCACTTAACACAAAAATGCACAAGAGATAGGAAATTTGTCTTTTCTAGTGACAAACTACATGGTCCACTTTCTGTTATAAGTCTCTTTGCAAAATGTAACCTAGTATAACAATCCATTCATGAGACAACAATTAGTAAGTGGAAACATGGGCACTGTGTGAAAAATATTTTAACAATATTGTCTTTGGCTCGAAAACAATATTTAAAAGTATTTGTAAAGAGTTTTGAAACACGCAGTATACAGTAAACTATTACTCTACTAAAAGTATTGATTATAATTATTTTGAGTTTAATGTTAAATCAAAAACGTACCATCTAATATGTGCAGTGTTATCACATCAAATTAAAAAATGAGTTGGAATGCGAAAATTTGTGAACAATATCGGAGTTGTAACGAAATTCTTCTTCAACCCGAGCAGTTGTCGAATCTTTATACATGGGGGACTTGAGACGACCTCAGAACCCACTCAATGATTTATCCATAAGGAAAGATCTCGTCAAGCCAATGGTTAGCCGCCTGTACTCGTTAGACTTTAAGTAAGTACCTGTGACTACACGGGGGACTTGAGAAGACCTCAGAACCCACTCAATGATTTATCCATTAGGAAATATCTCGTCAAGCCAATGGTTAGCCGTCTTTACTCGTTAGACTTTAAGTAAGTACCTGTGACTAGACGGGGGACTTGAGAAGACCTCAGAACCCACTCAATGATTTATCCATTAGGAAATATCTCGTCAAGCCACTGGTTAGCCGCCTTTACTCGTTAGACTTTAAGTAAGTACCTGTGACTACACGGGGAACTTGAGAAGACCTCAGAACCCACTCAATGATTTATCCATTAGGAAATATCTCGTCAAGCCAAATGGTTAGCCGCCTTTACTCGTTAGGCTTTAAGTAAGAACCTGTCACTAGATGAATAAACGTTAGTATTTACTCGAGCAAGAAGTAAACGCTTAAAATCCAGTTGAATAAAAGCCCAAGTACTTGCCGTGTACTCTTCTATCCACAAGGTTAGTCTGACCCATGATATTAGAGTTTACTCTTTAGTGAAATGTAGGGTTGTATGAAATTGCGAGCTCTCAAACCGTTCGGGATTAGATTGTTCATTGATCAAACCGATTGCAAACATTTATTAAGATTTGAGAGTAAAAATGTAGATTTTCGCTCTAATTATTTTCATAAAGAACACAATAAAACTCGAGGAGGTCCTCTTTCAAGGTAGTGATTTGCTTTAGCTTGAAATATCAAAAACAAGGCCTAACGTAACTTTTGCGTTAACTGTTTTTTTCCAGTTTCGGCTACCGAAATTAAGTCTTTTTCACAAAGTTAAGCTTTATAGATCTATTACCAATATTTTTATTCTCTATATGTAAGATTTCATGTTGTTAATCAACTTCTTGAGCTGTCCGACGAATTAGTGTATTTGTAATGAATTCTCCCAAAACAAGTTTCCATGTTTTTTTAACAGTTAAAGCGGACATCATCTATTTATGGAGGAGTGCATGGTGATCTTACAGAAGGTAATCTAAGAATGTCATAATGTTAGTTGAGTCTTTAGTAACCTCATCTACGGCGTCAAACCTTTCACTTTCTTCAGACATGTTGTGAATACGCATGCGTAGTGTACTGTGTCAAACCCAGTTGAGATTGAAGAGTGATGCGGCGGTGGTATGTACAAGAGAAACGAGGAGGTCACGTGTTTTTCCTAGGTCCTTTCCTCTCCACGTTTCTGTTATTCACTTCAAAAAGAAGAGAATACTATACTCACAAGTAAATACTAACGAGTCTTTACTAGTTCTTATTTACTTCACTGACTAACTCATATACTAAACATCTATGGTGTAGCTCCAACTTGATTGGTCGAAGATTAAATCCAGTGTTGTTCCAGACTAGTAGTTTAAGATGTAGGATCAGCTGTGACTAAACTGTTAAAGAAGGATCATGATATTATATGTTGACAGTATCATTCGGTAAAAAATCAGAAAAGTTTTGTCTCTTGGTAATTTTGGGCTAAATGCTTAAGGTTTGTTAAAATTATTTTAGGAATTTACCTCTTCGATATTTTGAACATAGACGTCGCAATAACTTCGTATTTGCAAAGGTTTTATCAGACTGAGATGGCTGCTGTTGAAGTTACAACCCCCTGAGCCACCCCCAAGAAGACGGTAAATTAATTTGCACTGTAAGTGCATGGAGTGATATGGAAATAACCTATTTCGCTTATCCTGAAAGTTGTAAATTTCTTTCTGCAATAGTTTTTCCGTTATCGACTCACCTTAAATACACTGAAAAACATTAGGCCCACAAATTTAACAATACACCATTTTGGTGTTGGCCAAAAAAGATTTTTTATTCAAACTATAATTTAGATTATAATTTGATATATATAAATATACATTTTGCTAATCGATTGCAACTAGCGGTAAATCAAACTAAAATGTAAACCACTTTCGATAGGGCGAAGAGTCTAGCAGGCTTATGTAGCCTATGTCTGGGAAGAAAATGTAATTCTACCAAAATAGAACCGCATTGCGGGGCCAAGTTATACGTGCAACCAATATATTTCAGGCTGGAGAAACGGAAACGCATTTGCATGGAAATAGACCCGGGGCTGCGAGAAGCACCTTGCAACATTTATCACTTCTTGAAGGTTAATGAAACTTCTGACTTTACCCATCTCCCAAACGTATTGTATTGTAAGCTGATTGTTGTAGGCGAGTTGTATAATATTATCAGAACCTGTTAGACGTATTGAGAAGATGTGGAGTTGAATTTCATTAAATTGTATGAGAAATACTTTTTTAACGTTTACTGAAAATCTTACATTTAAAATTCATTCCTACGACAAACGTTCACATAAAACAACCAGATTTAGTCCAAACAACAAATAAATGTCTTTTCCAAGTTTTATCAAAACCGTTTTAAAAATAACAAAAATGAAACAGGATTTTCTTCTGTTAAAGGTATTATAAAATTCTTTAGTAAACAATGCGAAACTGTAATCTCTCTACAATATTAAGAAAAAAATCATGTTCTCATGGGAAAACGCTTCCCCTAGTGTGCATGGTTTATTCTTCCCACATTTCGTGATCCAGTGCCTCTGTACTAATCAATCGTAGTTCCTGTGAAAATACCATTTGCTATTTTAAAAGAACCGAGTTAGCTGAATATAACCTTGCCTGTACAGTAATCAAATGTATTTATAGTACGAGCTATATCGATATTGATTTATACATAAAGGTAATACTATCGGGTGCTATTTTGAACGGAAATTCAGAGGATTAAATTTCTAGAACCAGTAGGCTATGAACTATTCCGTCACGTATGGAATATCTTTCAAAATTGTAAGTTTCTAACTAACCTGCATTACTGTATTGTAATAAAACGAAACTATACACGGACCTGCAGATTTGTAACCTTTGACATTAACGTTCGAGTTGTGTTGTAATATTTACATAATTTATGACCTATTAAAATGTATTTTATTGACATACAATTATGCATTTTTAATTCAATCGCAAATGCTGTTGACTAACAATGTTGGTTTCGAGTTAAAATGACATCTGTTCGCGAAGATTCATTGTTTATTTGGGTGCGAATAAATAGGTCATTCTATGTGTACATGTAACAATCAAAACGAGCCCTTACTGCATTCGTTATCTTCCGTTATCAGTATATTCAAAAGGCACAGGCTTGATTAGTTCCCCTTCCCTCCTCTCTGCTTTCTTAGTAGTCAGTAAATAATGGCGTGTCTTGCGGATCAGTGTTAAACGATAGACTGAGTATTTGTAACACATTTAGTTTTATAAAGTACGTGAGTGTTTAAAGTGTCCATGTTGAGTGCGTTTTGTAAGTGATAAATCATGAAAGTTTTTAGTTTTGTACGGATATAACTTTGTATACGGTACCGAAATTTTTAGGTTATGTTCATCACATTTAGTTATGTTTTCTACGACAAAGGTAAGCTTTTACTCACTCTTTTGGGGATTATTATTTACTATTTTATCTTAGATAAGTATTTAAAATTGTTTGTAAGTTTTTTTTAAAGTGCAGTTTCAAGCCTAACTTTCAACCAAAATGTATAAACATGTATTTTGATAAATCTTTTAAGAACTGTTTTATTCGAAATTACTTATGTAAATCAATTATGTTCTGGGGACCATTATCGGTGCTCATTTAATACTCCCTACCTTAGGTCTCACCATGAGAGTCACTGCTCCTGTGGAAATTCGATAATAACATAATTATTTAGGATTAAAAAAGGTTATTTTTTAGGCGGAAGTTTACTATTCGACCATAGGCTAACCTATGGTAACAGAAATGCAAGAATTGACTAATAATAACAAAAAAACCTAAAAGGTTCTAACCTATAGTATTTAGTCACAGTGTGTTTACCTGTATTCAACATTTAACAGTAGAATGTAAAACAACTTCGTTGTCTGCAAAAAATATTAGGCTAGGGTCGAATAGTAAACTTACGCAATTTTTGATTTGGTGATCATGTATCTATACTTATAAAAGCCAAATACCCTTGACTCATCACAGTTTTTCCAAAACCACGAGGCCTACAAACATGACATTTGGCACTAATACTCTTTATAGGCTCTTGACGCGCAGTAAGAAAGGGTTTCCGAAAATTCTAAATTTTAGGATGGGTTTTAGGGGGTGGGGGGTGGGGGGGGGGGGTCAAAGTTACTAAATTACGATTTATCGAAACCTACCGAACGGATTGGAATGAAATTTTGTATGTAGCTTCCTCTAGGGCCCTAGGTACTCGCTAAGAAAGGGTTTTAAAAAATTCGAAATTTTAGGGGGATTTTGGGGGCCAAAGTTACTAAAAAGAAACACCGAAAGGATTGGAATGAAATTTATTATGTAGCTTCCTCTAGGGCCTTAGGTGCTCGCTAAGAAAAAGTTTTTTTAAACAAAATTGAAATTTTAGGGGAGGTTTGGGGGGGGGGGGGGTCATTACTAAAAATCCCTATAAGAAATACATAGTGTAATATATTTATTGATATAATATATTTTTTGTTAATAAACATTTAACTTTGATTTGTCTATCCGTGCAAAGCCAGGTCGGGCCAGTTAGTTTTTAGATAAAGTCAACACAATGGTTATAATGCTATACATATTCTGAAACTATAAACTCCCACTGGTTGTAAAAGGCATGCACATATTCAGACTAAATTTAAAATTAATGTGAACTAAAATATAGCCTATTTAATGGCCTACCCCCTAAACTAACTTGACTGCTCCCCCTTTTAGGTAAGTATACGCATTTTATTTTTGTATATCGTTATTCCAACTTGTCACAAATATATGAAATACTATATAGAATGCATGTTCATTAAATAAAACCGTTTGTTATTATGATGTTTAAATTGCTCATGCGCGTTACTATGAATATTGTTCTTCTAAAAATCGTTAACTCTCAGTACATTGTTCCAGAATTTAGGTTGATCCGAACTATTGTGAAGGACGTGTTTCTGTGAAATGTTTTCATAGATTAAGAAGTTATACTTTAAGACTTACCGGTACTAAATAGCGATATAGGCCTATACCCATTCTATAAAATGTGCGCCTTTTAATACTCACAAAAATAAGAAAATTAGCATCCAGGAAAAACGTAAGCACAGACAGACGAAAAGAAACGTAGGAACTACGTTAATACAACTAAATTACAATTAAAAAAATAATCGCATTTACAAAACACTTTGAGTAATTAATACTCAGGCACTCTACAAAGAATTAAGGAAAGGATCAAAGCTTAAAAGGGTATAATGACTGCGGACAAAATGTTTACAAAACTTAATTACGGCCCTACCCAGCAGGCGTGTTGAAAGTAATACCTAATCAGCTAATTTAAACTTTAAATACTCAAGTTAGCCAACCTTCGTTTAATCAACTTAATTAATTAAATGTATACTGTGCGCTGTGTAATGTACAGACATCTTCTTTAAAATAGTAACAACAATTAGACCAAGCAGCTGAACCGCTAGCTCTGACTGAGTTTCCAAAATTAAAATTATATGTTTTGTGTTTCAAACATTATTTGGGAAATTGGTCTTCTCAAGTAGACGTTGAATAGCTGCCTCCGTGTAGAATATGTTTGCACCTCGACCTCCAACCCCGACTCGGCTCACCTTCGATCCGCTCGCAGCGGAAAAAACTTGCTTTGTAAGTTTGCACTTCGATCTTGCTCAGATTATCGACTGAGTTGGCGAGATTGCACTTCGACCTTGCTCAGATTATCGACTGAGTTGGCGAGTTTGCACTTCGACCTTACTCAGATTATCGACTGAGTTGGCGAGATTGCGCTTCGACCTTGCTCAGATTATCGACTGAGTTGGCGAGATTGCGCTTCGACCTTGCTCAGATTATCGACTGAGTTGGCGAGATTGCGCTTCGACCTTGCTCAGATTATCGACTGAGTT